>FIZR01010741.1:0-16702 GCA_900060175.1 Ferrisia virgata
TATTGAGGTATTCACCTATTCAGTAAGTAATAAGTATTCATTTTTGAATGGTTTTTCACTTATTCTACTTATTCTACATATTCTACATTTTACATTTGGTAATTCTACTTTACTTATTCTACGTCTTATTATACATTTTACATTCTACATGCCAACCCTGACCATGAGCCTCTAAATTTACTCACTCATACACCTTCTCACGCCAGTACACCGATGTTAGCCGATAACTAAAATTTTTCATCACTTTTATGCTTCTGCAGTGCCAACTGTTCCGAACTAATCATACGGCTCAGCTGAAATGATATTTTTTCAAGCAATACTTCTTTCTAGAAATCATATCAATAAAAATATTTCTCACAAATTTCGAAAGATCATTTGAATGTAATAAGGATATTTTACGACATTTACTCAAGAATCAGTTTTAAACCTAAAATATAATTATTCTAAACTAGAAGAAAACCCTCGAAATGCAGAAACACCGATACTAGAAGGTCCGTGATAAATCACCATAACATCAAAAGGAAAAAAAAAATACGAGTACATACTGCTAGCTGTTTGATTTCGCAGCAGCACGCATCAACATACTGAATTACTGTCCAACATGGAAACGTACATCAAAAAATCCTCCACAACAGCGCTGCATTTTCCCAGCGGACATCTTCAACTACGACACTTTACGTTTTAACACGCATCAACTCGTCAATAAAAGCCCTCTCTCGAAGCTGCATTAAAAGCTCCACAGTATCCTTATCGATGTACCCAGCACTGAGCACACTGTACGAGTCGCATCATTTCGAATAACTCGTCTCTGCGAGAAAACCCCTTTCCTATATCTACTACGCTGCAGTAATGATAATAAAAAAACGTTTAAAAAAATAAACCCTACGTACTACATAATACTTAATACTATGCTTAATAAAAACATAGTATCTCGCTTGGTGGCGTCGTAGTCGTAGTCGTCGATCGTTGGTAAATGCGAACTAGCGAAAGTGTACGTAGAGAGTAACAACGACAAGATCTTCAACAACCAAACAACAAAACCAAAAAACATATGGAAACTGTTATCGGTAAAATGGTGAAAGGGGAATTCGTATAGTATACGTATACTTAGGCGTAAAACCAAACGTTAGAATGTCATTTACAGCAGTACGAAAAAAAAAAAAAAAAAAAAAAAAAAAAAAAAAAAAAAACCTACGAAGACGTTGCTACGTTGCGAGCAACTCCCTCGTTTTTCGTCGTCGTTTAGTGCAGCTCTCGCTACTTATGGAATATGAGTAGGTACACCTTATACAAGGAAATTTGTACGTCACTTTGTAAAAACGTTTGTAAATAATAAAAATATATATACCGGTCGGTATGACACATGTGACTTAAACGTACGAGTGGTTGTGCTGGCTCGTTCAGAAGCTGAATGCACGCTGCACGTATTTAGAGAGTTAACGACTTGTCGTCGCAACGCTAACCAAAATATATTCCAGCACTGCAACGTTCATTGCTCAGTACTCGACCAAGTACGTAGGTATTATCCCCCAGGTACGCTACACACGAATTAGCTGCTAGCTTACCCATACCCATTTATACTACTATAGATGGAAATCAGCCACTTTTCATTGTCCAAACAAACTGCCACCGTAACCTTTTACATGTAATGTGTGGTGCATGCTGCGGTCAGCTGGTCACCATAGACCTGGGCAGTAGCTGTGGGCGAACGTATATACTCGTACTGTGCGTTCTGTATGTACATGACACACTACTACAACTTACCCAAACCTACAGCGGCGAGTGATTTATCTACCTTACAAATATAAAAACTCGCGTATCTGTGCGGCTAATCCATCGTGTGCCGCGCGGTACGAGTGTAAATTGGCCTACTCATTGGCAACAAGCAACGCACACACGAATCAGTCCCGGTCGGTAAATTGGACCGGGTACTAGGTGCCGGTACATGGTGCGTTAATGGAGTTGTTATTAAATCACACCCTCTGCTGCGAGCTTCGATAGAATAAATAAATACGTACAGTAAATATGCGTAAATCAATGTCGTTTATTTTACAGATTAAAGCAGCGTCGAATTTGTCGCCTTAATGCAAATATACCTTCCTATCTAGCCCCATAGATGAGCTAAAGCTAGGCACTATGCGAGTCGTGTCTATAAACCAACACAGGTATCGTCAGCTAACACCAATATCAATAGCTAATGGAAATAGCCAATACTCGAAAACTATGGAATTTACGATACAATTTATAGAAATTTTTTTATTTTTTATTTTACAGAGAATATTTTTGATAGCATAATTTCTTTTTTTTGTAAGTCCCATAGTTTTCGAGTAAGACGACAAAATATAAAAATTTCAGTGTGCTAGTTAAGGTAGATGACCACCATTTTGTAACTTCGGTGAACTTTGATGTCGCTTAACATGGCCTTAAAATGTTCCCTAGGATGTCCTCTTCATGCATGTTACCTTTTATCAGGGGGGAGGGGGAGGGAGCCAGTTTTTTCCATCCCCAGAGGAACCAGGTGCGAGAAAATTGGTACCACGCATAATTTTTAACGCAATTATCTTGCGAACGGGATCATTTCCTGCATACAACAAAGTATCAAAAATGTTCTAAATTTTACAGAGAACATTTTTTGTTCAATAATTTTTTTTGTAAGACTGATATTTTTTGAGTTATGATCATAGATATGAAATTTCAGGTTACTTGTCAATTAAAATGGCCAACTTTGATTTTGGGTAATATGTCCTCAAATATTTCCCAGGATGTCCTCTTTATGGGAAAAAACATGTCTCAAGGGGCTAATTGGAGGGAAGTGTACTCATGACCTCGCCCCGATATTTTTCAAGTTATGATCATAGATTCGAAATTTCAAGTTACTCGCCAATTATAATGGCCAACTTTGATTTTGGGTAATATGTCTTCAAATATTTCCCAGGATGTCCTCTTTATGGGAAAAAACATGTCTCAAGGGGCTAATTGGAGGGGAGTGTACTCATAACCTCGCCATATGTCGAACTAATACATTGAGCTCATTTTTCGATGAATTTCAACGCGGTAGTTTAATTGGAGAAGGGGGGGGGGCTGAACAACCGAAACCTCCAAAAAGCGCAGACAGGAATCCTACTAAATCTAAATACCAAATTTCAACACCTTAACTCAATTTGGAGAGAATATGCAAAAAACGGGTTTTTTTCCAAATTCATACTATCGATAGATTGAAAAACAAATTATTTTTGCGATTTTTGAACTTCAACACCCCTCTTTGAAATTTGAACATAACCGAATTCTGACCCAAGGTTATTCCTACTCATAAATGGTATGGTTCAGAACAAATGACCGATGCGCGTTTCATTTTTTACAGATTCAAATTGGCGAAATTATTTAAATGTGCTGTGTACCTCATCCAACTAGGATGAAAAATATTTTTAGTACATATACAGGGTGTCCAAAAAAAGTGTTTTTTTTTTTTTTCAAGAAAATCAAAAGTAAAAGGTAAATTTTGATTTGATATTTTGATGATACATATTCATCGTGAGCCCTTTCAATTAGGATGAAAAATATGCACGGCACGCATACAGGGTGTACAAAAAAGACAAGATGTTTTTTTTTTCTTAAAAAAATCAAACAAAAAGGGTATGTTACGATTTGATATTTATATAGTACACATTGAATGGGTTTTTCTGAATTTTACAATTTTGAAACCGGTTCAGCAGTTTGCAACCAGTCATCAAAATTTTTCAAATAAAAGTTGTAAAACTTCGAACACTGATTATTTTTCATCCTACAACCTTTTTTCTAGCTAGCACTAGAGATGAGCTATGTAGCATCAAAAAATAATAGACAATAGATTGGTCAAGAGCAATTTATAACTTTTAGCCAGGTTTTCTGTGTCATATTATCAACAAATATCAGGCTATCAGGGTCTATCGACGTACGGTAGATGAGGGGAGAGGGGATATCAACAAAATCTGTTTTTGGATCCCAGAAAATTATTACGACCTTTTTTGAACGCATCAGATATTTATTTTTATTTTTATCTCCTCCTCCTCCCCCCTCCCCCACTTAAAATTATTTACTATGCTTCATACAGACCAAAATCGCTCTAATTTGGTCAATAGGCTCAGTTTGGTAGTGGATTGGATATGTATGAGTGGGGACGATTTTGGATCGGAATCCGGTCATGTACAAATTTGGTGAAGAGAGTGCTGAGGGCCAAAAAAATCAAAAATCGTTCCTTTTTGAACCAATCGATAGTAGACAATCCGAAATTGCGCAACATATTCAAAAATCAGGAGTTTCCCTATTTCCTCTCCAAATCGAACTAGGAAGTTGAAATTCGGCGTGTAAGCTTAGTACGGGCAATAGATGTGTCTTTTAAAGATTTCGACCTTTTTAGCCTCATTGCATCCCTTAACAACCCTAAAGTAGTTGTTTTTTTGTTAGTTTTTCTCATTTTTCTAATTTATTTCCCATATATTTCCTCCCCAAATTGGGCTAGGTTGTTGAAATTTGGTGTGTAATGAACACATCTCACTCAGCTAAGCTTGGGAATGAGGCCCACCGAGAGGAAAAAAAAGATTTAGTATAGGTCCTAGATGTTTTTTTTTTGGTGGTCTCAACTTTTCAACTTCATTGACAGCCCCCCCTCCCCTCCCCAGTGATCATAATTATAATCGATCGCGAGAATCGGGCTGAAAAAGCATCGCAAAGCGAGATTTTTTTCAATTCACTACTTTTTTGCTAATTTCATCTCATATTAGATGACCCTGATTTCGCTCAGGCAACAGGTATATTCAGTTTAAAATGTATTTTACAGTTTTCAAAACATTTCAAAAAATCCTCTCCGTACTCTTAATTTTGTCAAATCCTGTCAGAGCCGGTGAAAACTAGTTCAAAATCAAGAGTGAAATAACATTATACGGTTCCGCCAGAATTTTTTTACACACCTTTAAATTTTTTCGAACTATTCCCCAAAATTTATTGCAAGTTGTCTTTTTTTGAAGAAAATTGATTTTTTTCAATTATATAACATCTATTCATTTCTCCAGTGCCATATTTTCACAAGGAGGTATCCAATTTTATTGAACTGACGAATATTCATTAGATTGGTAGGTATCTATTATAAGTTTACAAGCCAACAATCTGTATTGATTCAATCGATAAATTTTCTAGAATTCTTTTCGTCGTAATGAAGATGTATTTGTTGAGGATGAATGAATAAACTCACTCGATATCTTATTAAATAATTTAACATTACTGACGTAAGTAGTTATAGGTGCATAGTACATGTATCGTATTCATTATTCATCAGCAGGAGTAGTACATTGAATTTTTAGTGCCAAGTCGACATTTGCACTACTAACTACGCATCGTTTTCGTGTACACGATGCCTGCAACGCTTTATTCTACCGCGGCCATTTGAATAGAAATGAAGGTAGAAAAGTAAAAATGGCTCGGGAGAGTCACCACGTTTTGTCGTAAAATTTTGACATAAATATAATAAACGCGTTAGCCGAAAAATAGTACTATTTGTCACGATATGGGGCTCGTATTCGTATACAGTTAGTTACACATATATCTAACACAAACACAACCGCACTATACCACCACACATACATACGCAAAGATTCCAGGGGTGAAAGGAACCACCACCACCAACAACAACAACAACAACAAAAACAAAACAGTCACTAAATTCTTCCATAAACAAACCTTTGTAACGCTATTGATTGGTGCGAGAATTCAGCGTATACTATTTTCCGAGCACTGTGGCTGTCGTCAGATTACGGTGAGAATTTTTCGACAGTTATATATCTTGTTTGAAGCTTTTCGCAAACGCGTTTAGAAAACTTTTAAGACGAATCAATTTCTCAAAACCGAGATACTGCGTTTTTCACCTTTGACGTGTAAATCTTCCGGTTGTTTGCTCGTTTAATTATCGCTAGCTCTGCGCGTCGTCGCTCGTCTTGTCATTTCCAGCGCTCCGGTAAACAACGTAATCGAGATTTTTTTTTTCCACCACCAACACTTTAGAAATTGTAATCTTTCTTACTGGAGTGTTACGACGACGACAAGTTGAAATGTAAACGTTACAGGCTCTTCTATTCAATCACAATGAACCGGAAATAACATGCTATCGGTTTAAATAACTTTGGCCCATCGCGACATCGATATGTACGTTGCTATACATAGCTGCATTGTTCGTCGTGAAATTAATCTGCCATTTGTTTTACACTGGTTGAGGATTTTTTCACCCCGTTTACATACTTACTCCTTATATAACCTATCTATAGCATTAATTGCTAGTACAAACATACAGACATACCCACTCTTTCCTTTCCTCAGCATAACGAAACGTTCGTTGAACCGAGCATATACATACATATACATACGAAAATATTTCGTTAAAGTATATCACCTCCGCCACCGTAACCAACAAGCATCTACCTAACTCGTCAAAATTTTGAATGAAATTTGAAATACGAGTTTTTGGAACAGTGAAAAAAAAAAAAATAAAAATACAAGTGTATTTGAAATTCGAAGCGAGCGAAGAAATTGTAGGTAATATTTTTACCTCAGCGTAGATAAAATTATTGGCATGTTTACCTCATATTTTATAATATTTACCTCGCATTTTATCTACGTCACCGTATAACTTATCGACATCTGCATTTCAAATTTCTAATATACCAAAGTAAGTACCTACCTATCTACCTATCTAACCAGTAGGTACGTATTTCTCATTATACCGATATGTAAAATGAAAACCTAGCACGTACTCTAGGTACATAATGTTACCAAAGGAACTGCATGAAATATCGACGAGCATGTGTGGTTTCTACATGGAAGAATCGAGTTTCATTTATTTCAGAAACTAAATCCTCCATTAGATACTTAGTTACGTTTCTGTCTATACAGTACACTGCACACGTAATTCATCTTAACATGTTCATCTCGTTACTCAAAAATCTCCCTTCAGAAATTTCACTTTTCGAAGGATTTTTTTTTTTTTTTAAATTCAGAATTTCGTTCATTTTGATTGATTGCGTTGAAATGTTATTTTGCACTACGATTTATCGAGGAGAACGAATAACGATTTTAGCCGAAAGAAATGCTCTATAAATTTCCAATCTACTACGTATATCTAAGTGCTCGTCATTGCTGTAGAGGAGAGGGGATTTAGAGACGACAGATCACCTTCAGGTGGACAGAAAAAATTGAAAATTGTTACCAGATTTAAAATTTAAAATTTGAAACTTTAAAAACTTTCATTTTTCTCCACAAAACACATCCGAGAGATTATATTTACGGTGATCGAAAAATAATTTCGTGTCCATTGTTTGTACTTTTTTTTATTTTTGAAAGTTGAAAAACTGACTTTTTAACGAGTGCAATTGAACATATTTCACGAACACTTTATGCCATCACTCGAAAAAAATTTGGAATCCCATTTTCATCCTTCCGTAAGAAAAATTCTTGGCTGTGCTACTTAAATCTTTCAGAAAAGATGCCATGCTCAAAAGTATAATATTTTCAGAATCCAACTTATTGGAAAGATTTGGGAGGGAGAGGGGGCTGGGAGGTGAGAGCCAAACACTGAATCAGATTACTTTTCACAAAGATGCCATGCCAAGAAGTATAAAATTTTCAGAAACGAATACCAAGCCTTACTGAGGGGAAAGATGGAGGGAAGGGGGGAGCCAAACACTAAACCTTGAAAACCTTTATATCCATATAGCTCAAGTTGGAAATGATCTCTAAAAAAATGTGATGGAATGAGGAGACGGGACTCAAATTTTCAAAAAATTTCACTCAATTCTACAGCATCAGAATCCATCATTTCATTTTGAGACCAAATTTCAAAAAAAGAATCTTTACCAGAAATAATTTTAAATTAAAATTTCAAAGAATCTAACCTAAAAATTGATTTGAAGAAAAATCACGCAAACGTTGAGAGTAAACTAAAAGACAAGTTATTATGAATTTCGAAGGCACAGAACAATTTTTAGCTTGATTTTCTACGTCGTATTGTCAACGACAATCTGACCATCAAACTCTGTAGACCTAAAGCAGATGAGAAGGGAGAGGGAGTGCTAAATAAATCTGTTTCAGTACCCTAGAAGACTATTGAGACCATTTTTGGGCATGCCAGATATTTGTTTCCATTTTTTTCTATTTTTTTTTTTCATTTTTCCAAAGACTAAAATCATTAACTCGGCTTGATATCGATTAAAATCGCTCAAATTCCACCAATAGACTTGGGTTGACGACGAATTTCACATAAATATGAGTAAAGATGACCTTGAGTCAAAATTCAACCATGTCCAAATTTCGGGAAGAAGGTGCTGCGGGGAGAAATTGCAAAAATTGTTCCCTTTTCAGCTGATCGATAAAGAGTCAAAGGTTGTATAACGTATTTAAAAATTAGCCTCCGAAGCAAACAAGAGGGGAGATATAAGGTTTTCCCCCTTTTTGATCTTGAAAAAAGGCATATTTCCCCTCCAAATTAAAATGAGGGTTGAAATTTGGTATTTACATTAAGTAGAGGCTGTAGATGTGCTTTTTTGAGGGGTTTCGACTTCTTCCTAAAAGCTAGAGAAAAATTGTTTTTGATTAGGTTGGATTCGAAGTACCACACATATCTCTACTCTAAATTGAGGTGCAAGGTTGAAATTTGGCATGTAAACTTGGTGATTGGTGATTTCGACTTTTTTGAAATATCACAAACATATCAAGAGTACACCAAATGACTCGAAGTAAAGAAATTAAAAAAATATATATATTTTTGTCAATAAAAAAATCTTCCAGGGGAAAAAATGAGTAAAAATAAAACCATCAAAACTAAAAGATTACAGTGATTATGAAACAACTACTTTCGAAATATACATGTTCTTTTTCTCAAAAATTTAATTACCACAAATACCCCTCTCCCCCGTCTAGCCATCTCGCACCAGAAAATTCTTACATTTAACAGTATTCTATCAATTAAACGTATCTCAGCTGGAAAAAATCCTCACAATCACCATCAGAACTCATAAAACACACTCGCCCAGTAAATGGAACACCACTCGTTACAAAGGCTACACGAAACGTTACATTAAAACTTCAATTAAATTATTTCCATCAGTTACAAAAGGTTCGTCGAACTGGTCGTAAAACAGCAAAACAAACAACGTCAAAAGTAACGAAAAAATGCCAAATGTTTTCGAGTTGGAGTGGAACGCTTTCATTGCCCAATTTATTCTCCATTATATTAATTAGAAAAATTCGAACGTAAATTCCAACTTACGTATTGAACTTTCGATACACCGGAACCCATTCCATTTGGCGCGAAAAATTGCGCACTTCAAGAGTACAGTTCATTGAAAAAATTTACCGAACCACTGTACACAATAAAAATAAAAAACCGACCAGCACCATTCGTACGAAAAAATACGTTCTTTGAAAATTAAAAAAAAACTATCCAATGTTTCACTCACAAAACAAACAAAAACCAAACAACAAAAAAACACAAGAAATACGAAAGTTCGTAGCCAGCGTAAAAAAATACCCGAAACTTGAATCAAAGTCACTATCGTGTAATGTACAACTTCCTTCTGAGCGTGGATGGGTTCTTATTTTGAGAACGCTATAAAGACACCCTTTCGTTGCTACAGTCACGATTCACTTCCTAGGTCGTTAAAGGCTGCCGAATAACGTTCTTTTTGCGCCAGCGTAGATGCAGCTATGTGAAATACGAGTAGACAAGTACGAGGTAGCGATTTCATTCATTTTTTCAAAGGCAGACTACAAAGTAGTCAAGCAAGACTGATTTGATTAAGATAATCTTAAATCATCTCATCTGCTGTGTTCTATGGCTGAGCAAAATAGCTTGGGATTTTTTTTCTTCGGATTTTCATTTACTCCGGACACAGTTTCTCGCCCGTTTTTTTTTTCACTCTTCTTCGTATCATATAAACGTACACTACAGCGATAAATTTAAACTAAGACGATGAATTTCGTCGTCGCCGAAGAAATGTACGTAAATTGAACGTGTAAAAATTTATATTATACGCGTCATTTAGTCGATAATTACGAACGGATTATTCACCTTGCAGTAACCATGCAAATTTGATGCAGCCACATCTCATAAATCATTCTAATAAAGGGAGGTTAAAAGAAAATCCTTTTGGCTTCCATGTACGAGCCCAAGTTCATTATACCCCAACCCATGCTTGATTTTACTAGTAGAAGTAAATGCTTCGAGTTCGAGGTGAATATCACGCGAATCATCGCTCTCCTACGAACCAAATAAACATCAAATTGGAGTAAAAAAAAATTTCACTCGATAGACGATATACACATTTATACAGCTGGAATCGAATTAGAAATATTCGCACGTGTTGGAATAAAAACATAATTCCAATTTCCATTACTACGAGTGCGATATTTTGTTGCCAATGTTTTCCAATTATTCTTTCCATCATTCAATATAAAAACTATAGCTTTGTTGTCGGTGTCGTGTTTTTTTTTCTTATTCTTTTTAAACCATAGTCGTCTTTTATTCCCAGAATGCTTTTCGCAGTTTTTCATTTTCTGTGTTTTTATTACGCACAGTACGTTTATCGAGAACAGAGCTGGATACCTAGTTTGAGATTTAGCTCGACGAAAGCAGCTAGTATTGGAAAATTGCTCGCCCGTCGTTTCCGTTCTAATAGAAAAATACTAGTAAGTTTTTCATATCCGTTTTGCCACATCCGAATACACGACATACTTCCTTTATTCGGTTTACACAACTTGAAAAAAAATTCTCTCCTTTTTTGTCGTATCGCATCGCTCGGTGCTGAATCAACGTCATTTCGTCGTCATTGTTGACAGCAGAAACACACCGGTCGTAAAACTTAAATGGTAAAAAATTCTTACCCCAGAAATTTCATCACCTTCCGTCGTACGTAGCTATATTTCGAGTTATAAATTTAGAAACATTTTGAAATTGATCGTATTCAAATTAAAACCAAACCACCGCCTTTGGGCTTGTTCGGTAAACCAAAAAGAATCGTATTTTTATTCGAATACCATTACCTATAACGTAGCTTATTTTATTCGACGATTTGTTTAAATAAGCTGAGGAGGGTGCGGGTGGTTTTGCTGAAAATATAAAATTTCAAATAAAGCAACGCTGCCGATGATTTTCTCCTATTCATAATTAAATTAGCATGAGCCGTTTTTCCAGTGGGTACCTTACCTATAATTGGTAAATGAAACGCCGAAGGAATCAAATAACTAGGGTTTCCAAGGATTGAATTCTTTAGAATTTTCACCTACGCGATTCTCACTTTAATTATGAAATTTTTTTGTATCACGTTTCTTTTTCATATTCGAAAGGGATTTTTTTTCACGTTGGATACAGCTAGAAATCATTCTTTTTATACCTACAAAATACAGCCCGTCGTAAATTTTTTAATTAATATAATACTTATATATATATATATATATATATATTTTTTTTTTTAATGATTCAGCGTGTACAAAAAATACTTCTTTTTCATTCTTTATTCATTATTACATAATGAGACCGACAAGTGTGATTTCATTAATTATAATCAACGAATTTGAGAATATTCCTCGAGTAGGTATAAGAGACACTAATAAAATACTGACATTTGATATACATCAAAGGTAAAACAGGTTAAATTCAGAATTTAAAACTCAACTTAATAAAAAAAAATACAAGATTTCAAAGAACTGAAAAAAAGTTTCGAAGGTAAATAAAAATGTTTCAACACAGCTACTCAGGTCCTCATCCCAGAACACTTGGAACAAATGTATACAGGCAGAGTAAAAATGGTAAAATTTCAAAAATCCAAATTTGTTACAGATAAATAACTATTGTCCAAAAGTAGAAAAATTGAGGTCTTCACGGTGGATGTTCATAATTTTTTTTTTTTTTTTTGAAATAAGCAATGCATAAAAAGCTGTTTTTTAGGCCTGAACTTCCAAATATGAATTAACGAAGCGAAAGAAAAATGTTTGAAAAAATACAATATTTTAACCATCAAAAATGTATTTCTCGAAGTTCTACGACAAAAAATGAAGAATTTTTAGGATTTCAGTTTTCAATTTTGGAACGATATAAGACGGATTTCAGAAATTTTCAATTTTTTCGATCCCATTTGAGGGGAAGGGGGGGGGGTTCTACCTAAAAAATCTGGTCTAAATTCGCCATTAACTTGAAATACCTGTTAAAAAGGTGTGGAAAATTGGAGTTTTTTTGGTGTCCCTCAAAAACAGAATACGGATGAAAAATTATCACTGTTATTATTTTACGTAAAATTAACAGTATTAAGCTCATTTTTAATAAAAATTTTAAAGAAATTTTTTTTACAATTTTTGTAAATTTTTGCGCAGAGAAAAGTAAATTAGAACTTTAAGGGCTAAAATTTTAGCACGTTAGTTTGAAGTCATTGGGCAATTTTTGTATTTTTAGCTCATTGGGGGAGGGGGGATAGAAGGGAAGATAAGTAAGTGAAATTAGGGAGTTTAAAATTAGGTTTATTTTCGAAAAAAATGGTAATTTTTCGCCATTCACCTCCTCCCACCCCCACTCCACTCTAAAAGTGATGTAAGATCGTAGAGTAATAGAGTTAAAAAAGCACAGTTTGAGCTTCCAGCTTCATGCATTTTTTTTAGCCTGATTTCAATTTGATCTCAGATCACTTTTAAGGTTCTACCAGGCATAAGAGAATTTAAGGGAGGCGCGAGAGGGCTAAACCTCTCTCTCCTCCTGAGAGTTTGAAAGTTTTTCAGTGTACGATAAATATCTAACAAATGACTAAACATTTTTTAAAACCAATTAAATTTTGAAAAATTGATCAGAACATCACGAAAATTAATAAAAATTTATTGAAATTTTATCAACATTTTGACACGATTCTGCAGAAAAACTTGATTTTTTTTCGTAAAACCTACAAAATTGAAGCTAAAACTTCGAGACGTATTTCCATTTAGCACCATAAATTAAACTCCCGATCGCCTCCTCCCCTCATAACAAAAACATTTTCAATCAGCTCAATGATAAATATTCATTCCATTTTTTGTTTTTTTACCATCTTGGGGACTTGAGACCCCCACACCTAATCACCAAACTCCGCCTACGCTACCAGATGGTTAAAAATTGTTTTTTTTTAATTTTTAAAAAAATTAATGAATA
Source organism: Ferrisia virgata (assembly GCA_900060175.1). Lineage (NCBI taxonomy): Eukaryota > Metazoa > Arthropoda > Insecta > Hemiptera > Pseudococcidae > Ferrisia > Ferrisia virgata. Next base: position 13,190 of record FIZR01010741.1, read on the forward strand.
TTCAAAGTCAGCGACCTCAACTTACTGTTAATAAGAATCGATACGTGAATTCACTTTTTACATTCTTTCGAATTTTGACCATATTGTGGTACCTGAGGAAAGGGGGTTTAAGGGTAGTCGAATAAAAAAAAATGAACGATATTCAAATTCCGCATTCTCGAATCATCAAGAATCAATATATCATATCACTTTTTTCATTTTTTTGAATTTAAACCAACACTGCGGATCCCTTCATCTCCTACAGGAGTTGAAATCTCATTTCAAAAATTGTTTGGTTTAAGCGAACATAAAAAGATCTCTTCGTAATAATTTTTCAGATTTTTAAACGATAGCTTTACAACTTTGTTTTTATCATGAAAAGATGAACTTTTCAATTGAAAGTTCAATTTTGAGCTTTCAAAATTTTGCCCACCAATTTCGAATCTCTTTTTAAATCACTATAAAATCGCGCAAACTGATTTGTTTTACGTCTTCGATGATTTTTAATTGAATCGTGAAAAACGTTGGAATAAGAAATTGGAATATTTTCAACGTTAATGGAGGGAGGGAAAGAGGGATGGTAAAATATTTCAAAAAAATTAATTCACAAGGGTAAGAGGAACGGATAAAAGAATTATTCCCGCCCAGAAACACTCGTACAAATACATCGACATTCTTATCAATTTATGTTGACATTACAACCAGCAACCACGTTACGTCAAACCAATCAATATTATTAATCGTATTAGAGCATTACCCCTCCACTTAAATGTAAATCTAATTTACTCAACATTGTCACATGATGTTTTTACAACCGATCTCAACAAATGGGGTAAGGAAAAAAAAAAGAAACCGAACAGAAAATCTACACGAAAATACTCGTTAAAGAGAAAATGATACATCGAAAGGTCTACGAATCAAATACTACTATGTACCTCGTGTCGATATAAAACATTTCGTAAAATTATATCAGGCTCTAGGCAACATAAACAACTAGTGACCAGGAAAAACACTACTAAAATTCGTATCGTAAAAGGGAGACAGAAATACCCAGTCAATTGTCTACCATAACCGAAGGAGAAAAAAAGTATCCGGTAAGTATATCGTAATTGAAAACTAAATAAGTTGAAAAATCGTTTGATTCCTTTTTTTTTTTTCATTCATTTTATTTTTACAAAAAAGAAAAAAAGAAACGGAAAAAGAACGCTAAAAGTTTCTAAAAATACAAAAAGCTAAAATTGATTCTCAGTTCTTTTAGAATTTTTCAATTTTACGAATTTTCGTGGTTCCTTTTTCACTTCCTTTTTTCTTTTTTTCACGTCGCCGTCGTCACTTTGAAAACAGATGAAATAGTTTGTACGACAACTCGACGTTTTTTTTTTCCTCGCTTCATTTTTCCGCATTCTAAGAAAGAAAATATTATGCTGTCACTTCATTCGTATAGCAAAACACTACTTTAGCTCAGGGCTTCATTTTGGCGAGCTGAGAAAAATTTTCAATTACGAAATGACACACGAAACGAATTTTTTTATTCGTCGCAAAGGCAAAATTTTCAATTATTTTGCCAACGAGACGACGCGTCGGTCTTTCATTTATTTTACGCGCGTGAATCTGACGCTAAATTCCCATTAACGAAGTGCAACGACACCTTCGAAATTAGCAGTCGTGAGGTAATTTAATTTTTCTCGCCCATCGTATGCTTCCTGCGCCTGCGGTGGTGGGTAATTTTTCAACGTGTTAATTTGGTACACGAAAACACGATATTAGCCATTTGACCACCAGCATCGGCATCGGTTTCGGTAGCACTATCTTCGCTGTATCTCTCTCTCTATCTGTACAAACGAATGATGTTTTTCCCGGCGCTCTATGCTGTACCATTTCACCTTGTAAAGCATCCCCCTTTTAACGCGTCAATTCTTAACATTTAGCAGATAACTAAATCAGCCGCAAACATCAATAACGATCTTAGTTTGAAGAGCTCGAAACTCAAAACGACATGACAAATTAGTCGGTCGGCGATTTTCGACAAAATTAATCGTTTTTGGTTATCTTTCTGTACACTAAGAGGTAGGTGTATCGTAGCAAACTAGGTACCTGGATCACAACATTAACGCAATCTTCTATCTATCCCAAATACCGTACAGTAGAATACTCGTACCAAGAGCAAACAGGTGTAAATTTTTAATACAAAACTAGATCTCGAGGTTTTTTGGCTTACGTAGTACGTACGTACCGGATTTACCAACAAAGGGGATGTAACAACATCGAGATAAAATAAGGTGGCTCCGGGTACTCTACCATAGGAAAAGTACCTACAGCACACCACACCAGCGCGCCAAGATGAAAATCAAAATAACTTTAAACGACGTTGCGCGTGTTGCATTAATAATAAACGCTTTGAAACATTATTCCCTTTATTTACTTAATTTCGGAAAAAGGTGCAAACACCCTAACTGGAAACACGATTTGCTAACACGATCTTCTCTCCCCTTTTTCTTCTTTTGTGCGAAATGTGTCTGCGTGTAGTGCACAGTGCATAGTGCACAAAATATGAATACGAATCGTATTCAACTGAGTTTTCCCCCATTCCTTCGCAGCCAACGTCGACACAGATACAACTACGGTTAGATACTACACCAAGGTAGATAGAAAAGGTACATATTGGCTATGGCAAACTATGGCTGTCCAACAGCGAGAGTTAAAAGTCAGCAAATTTCACACCGCAGAATACGCTAGCAATTAACGCTAGCGCCAACTTTTACCAACAAAAATTATCACAACTTGCAAAAGTTTCGTTGCACAAGCGTAAATTACCAACGTCATATATATTTTCCAACGTACAGCTGACAGCTGTAAGTGTGTGGTTCAAAAGTTGCTGGCATTATTATTGAAAAAAATCGCATACTTTTTAACTGAGGGGGCCTGTGTATCATAAGCTTATTTACAGAGATAGGGAAATACACGAATACGAGAGATTATTTCTAATTTTTTCAATGCAACACATATTGCATAAAAGGTGTGAAAAATTTTTCAAATGAAAAGCGATTGTAGTTCTTTCATGACATTCTTTTCATAGCAGCAATTTTTAAAATGTTCAGTTCAAAATAATTTTCAAAATATCTAAAAATTTATTAAAACATTATAACAAGCAAAGGTCGTAGGCGACCTGGCAGCGGGGTTTTTGTTCTTTCTGAATTCTGACAGGGTATATTTCGTATGCACGATTGCCTATTACTTGCCTACAAATTTCAAATCTATCACTTTTTTTGAAATCAATATAATGACCGATGAATACATGAAAACAAATGTCTGCGATGTTCGATACAGATTTTAAAAACTCAAATTTAAATTCAACTAAAAAATATATTTTTTTTTATTATTTTAATTTTTATTATACTGGGCGTGTATAATTTCAAGATTTTTTACGCCCAGTGTTGAATAGATTGGGAAGGTGAGAACTTAAATTTGGTGGCTCAAGATTTTTTTTCATTTCAATTAATGAATCTGGGATTGTTGGGGAGATTTCAGAGATGT
>FIZR01010752.1:0-23733 GCA_900060175.1 Ferrisia virgata
GATATGCTTTTTGGTGGTTTCGACTTTTCAGCCTTATTGCACCGCCTCACAGACCTTAAAATTTGGTTTTGACCCCCCCCCCCCAACTAAAATAATTTACTTTGCTCGATACTGACCAAAATCGGTCCAATTTGGTCAATTGGCTCAGTTTGGCGATATATATAAGTGGGCACGACCATAGGTCAAGATTCAGATATGCTTAAATTTGGGAGAGAGGGTGCTGAGGAGTCAAAATCGTATAACTTGTTTCTTTCTGAGCCAATAAATACATAATTAAAGTTGTATAACACATCCAAAAATCGACCTCCTAGGTAAATTAGGAAGGGAGATAGGAGGGCTTTTCCCCTTTATGACCTCGAAAAAGAGTTAGTCCTCCTCTATCTTCCATCAAATTGAGCTGAGATGTTGAAATTTGGTACGTACATTAAGTAGGGGTTTCTGGTTATGCCTTTTGGGGGTTTTGTCTTTTTAGCTCCATTGAACTCTTCCCACATTTAATATTGGTTAGGAAAAAAGCATAGCGAAGCGATTATGCTGTTTTTCAATTCTCCTGATTATAACATTTCACGAAAGTCAGGCTGAAGCGATGCTTTTTTCTTCTTGGTGTTGAGAGTTATTAGAAAAGTTTGATCTAGTATCTGATACAAAATTTTCTATTCAATGCATTAACATTGCATTCGAAAACTATATTAAAAAATCGAATAGACGTTCATATTTGTTCACTATCACAAATCTCCATTCATTTGGAAGAAATTCCAACAATATACGTGCCAAACAAATACCTACACTTATAAAATAAATAATGATTATGACCAATTAATCTTATGCAAAAATTTTCGCAAGTTTATAATCGAAATAAATATAAGTATCCATTACGTTTGCATAATACCTCATTATTCTAATTCAACACCTTTTAAAAAATGTATTCTTCAAAATTATCATAATGATAAACACTTGGCAGGTTTATCGGTGATGCTTACAAAATCCATTCGGTTTGATGTTAATAAAACCAATAGAACACAAAATGCTTTGAGAAAATTTTTATTGTATTTCAACGAAACCTGCTTAATCACATAGGTAACTTACGCTTATTTCAGTTTTTTTTTTTTTTTTTTTTTAATCTTAACATAAGAATTATAAAATAATGAATTGAATCAATTATAATCGACCAAGAAACGATTATTCAAGGGGTTCCGTTGTTTGCTGTTACAGAAGCATCACTATTAGAAGTAGTATTGACTGTTGTATCTCCACCATTCGTATTCACGTTAGCACTAGAACCGCTAGAAGAGTTTACGTTGATTGAGGATGGAGTTGGTGTGGTGGGTGTACTAGTAGGAGGTGGTGTTGGAGTAGTAGATGGAGTTGGCGTAGCAGTTGAAGGTGGTGGTGTTGTTGTTGGAGTTGGAGTTGGTGTGCCAGTGCATGGTGGATTTCCACCGTTATTTACGTTTACAGAAGCGTCACTTGCTGTACTGACATCAACGTTAGTACCACCGCTACTGGGCGCAGGCGAAGGAGTATCACTTGATGCACTAGCGTCGACTTGGGTGCCACTTGAATTCGGAGGAGGAGAAGGACCACCAGTGGAAACGGAAGTTTCAGTTTTTGTTTTTCCTCCGTTATCCTTTTCGGTTTCTTGTTTAGTAGTGGTAGTTTTACCATCGTCGGAGGTTTTTGTTTCGTGTTTCGTTTTATTGTATTTGTTGGTGTCAACGTCCCACTTTTGAGTTAGTTTAGATAATGTAGATACGTCGATTCCGTTTTCTTTCAAAACTTGCGAAATTTTTTCAGCATATTCCTGACGTTTTTCTTCGCATTCGTAAATTTCTTGATTGTAGGCAACGAATACAATCGAACCTGTAGAATTTAAAAACCCAAGGTTATATACATATACAGCGTTGCTTCTTGAAAAGCATAATTTTATCCATTATTTTTACCTTTTTCGCTGGATGTGATACCAATGAACACATTATTATAATCAGTATAAAGCACAGCATATTCGGCACCTAAAAATTATTCAATTGTTTAATCAGGTTCATCTATCTTTTAAAATATGAGCCAACTTTCGGAAGAATAGATTCTTACTTAAATAAGATTTCACTTGTTTATCATCCTGAACTGGGGGAGCAGTATCTGAATCTTTGGTAGCCTTCATTACTGTAAATAAAGTTTCACTAGGTTAGATTGAAATTTATTCGAAAACCATGTCGCATTCGAACACTGAGAGCTTACCATTGTCAACTTCAGCTTTTAGAATGACGAAATCTTGAGTTGAGAACGAAATATTTTCTTGAATGTACAATAAATTTCTAAAGATATCGTTTTTTGTTTTTAATTTTAAACGTTGCGAGAATGATAACTATGTACATAGGTACTTTTTTTTAAAACGTGTTACTTACGTGCCATCGTATCCCCATTCTTTAAGCACCCAGCAACCATTATCAACGACGTATTGGAACTTGACAGCTTTACAGCTCGTACAAATATCTACGAAAAAATTGAAAGATGAACGGAAATTTTATTTATTTTAAAGCGTGAAAACATATTCCATCTTGAAAATATCGATAAACTATTAAAAGGTACTTACATCTATCAGCACAAACAGTGACATCAGTCTTAACTTGATCCTTATTCGGTGTGTACATTCCAATGTGCCAGGTTAGTTTGTCAATCTGAAAATAAAAAACAGTGAAATTTAATAAATACGTTACGAGAATAATTCCAAATGCGAGTACATGTTCAAATTTTGTATACCCTGCTTTTGAATTCATCATTTCTGACTTTCAAAACCGAGTAAGTGGTAAATCCTTGTTGGGAAGGTTTACCGGTGCCACCAGAACAACTACCACCTCCATTATTTCCGTTATTATTTCCGTTATTGTTTCCGTTATTATTTCCAGTGTTTACAGATGCGTTTGCATTAGAATTAGCATTAGCATTAACGTTGTCTCCGGTACCATTATTGCCTTGGTTAACATTAACGTCGGCCGATGATTTAGCATTGGCACCAACATTTGTAGTATCTCCAGAAGGACCTTTATTATTAACATCGACCTTGGCTGCAGAATCGGAGCTAGCATTGACTTGGGTATTATCTCCAGAAGGTCCGGAAGGACCAGAAGGACCAGAAGGACCAGAAGGACCGGAAGGACCAGAAGGACCGGAAGGACCAGAAGGAGTACCACTGTTACCAGATTGATTAACGTTGACTTTAGTCGACGAATTGGCGTTAACATCAACTTGGCCATTATTTCCAGATCCACTTTGACAGTTCTGCCATTGATATTGACTTATATCTACATCGAATTTAGATGTTACTTCGACGAAGTTGGTTGATCCTAGATTATTGGCTTGTAAAACTTGGGTGACTTTTTGCGAAACTTGTTGTTTCAATTGATCATTTTCATAAACTTCTTGACTAAGACTGACAAATGTTACACCTAAGAATTGCGATAAGTAATAAAGTTGAGTGATCGAATAGAGTTCCATGCAATATAAAAAATATCCTCCTTACTGGTTTGTCCCGAAGTTGTACAAATCATATAAGTTTGGTAATCAGTATCCAAAATAGCGAATGAGCCATTATCTGAAATTATTCGCAATAATGCAAAAATTAGTCCCTTTAGAATCATTTTCATTGGAAATAAAATCTAGAAAAATGGAAAACCCGTCAAGCACGCACCGAAATATTCTTTTATTGTTTGGTCATTCTGTACAGCGACCACTTCTTGTGAACCACTACTAGCTTCGGCAACTGTGAAATGCGAATTTCGTGACTACGTACTTCTCAAATAAAAAACTTTACACAATATGTCCATTAAATCATGTACACTTACTCGTAACAACTTTTGAGGTGTAAATGTGATATTGCTGACTAGTTATGCTCAATTGTTGCTTGATATAAAGCACTTTCCTGCGTAACGGAAGTTGATTTTAATAATATTACTCGGACATTAGTAATTAATATGTAGTAGGTAGGCATTGAATGGAAAAAAAACTTACTGTCCATTGGTACCCCAAACTTCGTACAATATATCAGTTTCGGATTGAACGGTAATTTTGTATTGGGAAGCTTTGCAACCACAATCCGTGGAATAATCTACAAAAGAAAAGGAAAAATCCACAATGAGATCCAACATGCACGCAGGAATTTTCAATTGTTCAACCATAGTAGATTATTTTACATAAAAATGCACATACATCGTGGAGCACAAAGTGGTTCTTGGGTTTGGATTTTCGTTTGAACCGATGTGGTTTTCCATAACATCCAGTTGAAACTTGTGAACTAAAAAATAATTATGAAATAAAATACGATATCGATGTGTTGAGATGCAACCACATTCGACGTTAAAAGTGTTATTTACTTTTTGTATATCTCCTTGATTTTTCACGAGAACCGAATAGTTATTAAATCCATCGACATCCGGTTTGCCGCATTTATTGCCACTGACGGTCACCGAAGCGCTAGCACTAGATGAAGCATTGACTGATGTTTGTCCTCCAGGTCCTTGTTGAGAAGAAACATTGGCATTCGATTGCGAAGAAACGTCTACAGAAGTATTGCCACCACTTGGAGTAGCTGGAGTAGTCGGAGTGGTTGGAGTAGTTGGTGTAGTTGGAGTTGAGTCGCAAGGTGGTGTAGTTGTCGGCGGAGGTGTAGCTGGCGTAGGAGTCACTGGGACAGTCGGAGGTACAGCGGGGGGATTGTTCACTGATACGTTGGAATTTGAATTTAATGTGGCTTTTACATCACCTCCATTAGTATTTACCGAAGCTCCAGAGTCGGAGGATGCAACTGCACTATAATCTGGTAACGGACTACAGACGCATAAAGATGGTAATACCAAACATAAAGCTAACACCGTGACTTTCATTTTGTAACCTAAAAATCTTCAAAAAAAAAAAAAAAGTTTAAAAACCCAATTAAGCACGAACAGCAATGTTGAATGCTACGAATGTAAATTTTACGTCAAAAAAAAAACGATCACTCGAAAACTTCATATAAGAAAAATTAACTTACCTATCCTCAGACTGATCCAAACTGATATGAACGACAAGTTCGATTGTAAAAATGCTAATCGTAACACGTTATATATATAATATAACATAACCATAAAAACGAAATCATGAATTTTACATTTGATCAAACAAATTTATCTCGAAAATTTGGCAGATGAATAGAAACAACATTGTTTCTGTATCGATAAGTGTCATTTTAATATTAATTACGTACATTTACGCGTTTTAGAAGTGAAAGGTCATCACACAGAATACCATATGCAATGCATTGTTTGTAAAGGTGTTTGAATTCAGCAGATTTTTCACCGCATTGTAGTTTAGATGAATAACGAATAATGAAAGAACTTTTCATCAAGTACCTACCCATCTACGTAACTTGAAACTTGACGTAGAGGATAATGCACAAATTAAAATTTATAATACCTACTCGTTGAAAAAACTGCTGACGTTGTATGCCTATTAAATTGCACCATAATAATTCTATCGAAAATTATTTTTTCCAGATTCAAATGGCATTCGGTAGTATTGATGTTTAAGAGAACAAGAGAAACATTCCAGCAGGAATCACCTAGTCTCTCAGTGAGATGGGAATTTCTACCCACATACAATGATAAATACACACACAGGTCGTTACCATATCTTAGATGCTTTTCGCAGCTTTAAAATACCTAATTGAAAATATTTATTCAAGGTAAGAGAGGCAAAGGGAGCCACAATACATTTTGATAAGAAAAAATGTTTCATTCAATAATGTACGAACGCAGCCTTATACGTACATTTGGAAAACCAACATCTTTAAACATGAATAAAATAAAAAATTCGTTACAAGAAACATCATCATTTGATATCCTACAACGACCACCTCGTTTAAAATGAGTATTGAAAATTAATCCTTCAAATTCATTCTAATATCACTTATTAGTTAATATTCTATCATCAGAAATAATTATTACGACATTTTTCCAAAATAATGATAATTCCAGTTGTACTTTTTTTTTTTAAATAATTCAATTTTGAAACAGAATTTCGTCGGTAATCGTGAAAAAAGTAATTGCAACCACAAACGAATTGAAAAAAAAATTACGAAAAATTTTCAACGTCTTTTTTCATTGAATAATTTTGTCAAAATACCTACTCGAAGTTCGTTTATTCCAAAGCTTTAATTTTCTAAACAAAAGGTAACATGCAAGATTGGGAAGCGATGAAATTTGATAAATTGCGAAATCGCCGATTTCAAAGTTAAAGAATTACATAACTGTGTGTAAAATTTACATACTGCACGATACAGATGCATTTTCAATAATATTATAATGTTAAACTTCCATACAGAGTAAACAAAATTTAAAAAATTTGCCGAATATTTAATATCGTGCAATATTTTAAAAATAATTTATCGTAACAGAAAATTTATCACTCTACCGAGTGAGAGGAAAGAAAATTAAAACCATATTTTTCATACTCCACTAATAAAATATAATTCTTTAAAATCGGAAGAAAATTTTAATTTGTTTAAGATCAGACTACTGAAACGAATACACTTAGAAATACATTAATATTAGTATCACAAAAAGAAATCCCAAATCCAAACATCAGTCTTCTATGAATTTTCTGATTCCGTATGTCTGAAAATTGATTCAAAAAAAAAAAGAAAAGGAAAAGATGAAATGAAATATTAAATATACAATAATAACGTATATAACGAAAATAGAATCACATACTTGCACTTCAAACAGGTATAAAATACAGTTTGCCCTTCATCGGCAGATCGTAGTTGCATAGCAGCATACGACATTTGATTATAGCCACATCTTCGACATGTTCTTTCAGCAATTGGTCCATCGGCTTCTTCTCCTTTGTTTTTATTTTTTTTAGCTATATTCATATTCTCAATAGAATTAAAATGAATGACATATCTGGATTTCATTTTGTTAAATACTGAAATTTCAGTAAAGAATGTAAGATTATTTAAAGTGAATACGAACACACTTTTGGTAACGATCAGTAATGAAGAATACAACATTAATTTTAATATAATTTACCTTCGACGTCGGTTTTTTTCTTACACGAATAACATATCACGAAGTCGTTCAGTCCAACATCTGGCAATATAGAACCACAATCAGAACAAAATCCTGTGGAAACTTTGAACATTTTGAAAAAAAACAGAATCGACTTAAATCTCAACTCATTCGTATAAAATTATTCCAGTCGAAATAAAACACGTGAAATTACAAAATGTTGTTTTCTCCGTACAAAATTCTTATCACGTGTTCTCGTTTATCAAACTCGAATTGTTGACAAACAATTACGAACAAATGTCTACATTTCTTACACTAATTACTTGGCATTACTATAAAACGATGCTTATCGCCGCCAGTCAGTGTTGCCGCACCAGTAAATGAAAACGTACTTTTCATTTGGCACAATTCGCCAGAACATTCATTTTTCATTTTTTTTTTTTTTAATTTAAAACTAAATAAAAAAAAGTAAAATAAAATTTTACTTCTATCCACTTCTTCTCATGATCCATGAAGTGCAACTATGTTTGGAATATTTTCATTCGTATTCTCAATCCTTGTTGATAAAACAATAAATGTAATCATTCATTTTAATAATTTCATATAATAGGTAACTCTTCTTTTGAATTTTGATTCGCCTTATCCCGAATTCATGGAAATTTATACGGGTTAATTTTGATAAATAATTGAAAATCGGTTAATTAAGATAAAATGGTCTAACTCAGAATTTACATTCGTACAAAAAACAAAATTGAACCCAGTTCTATGGATTTAAAAATTAAAATACCAGACTATAACAGTATATCAACCAGAGTTGGATGAAGCCACTAGAACACCGAAAAAATCCCGGCGGGCTGGGGCAGTTTGATGGCCGCTGGATCACTCGACAGATATTTAGCATTGTTTTTCATTACTTTGAACCGAAATTCCTCAGATTTTGTAATTAAAATATTAAAAACAGTGTTCAAATTGAAAAATTTTCGCCATCGCTTAGCTTGGGCACCATTCTTTTCTCTTAACCCCACTACTATGGTTAGACTTGTGGCCGCATAGTTGAAATTTGCTCGGGTAGCTCTAGAAAGTTTGTTAAAACATACTATCAATCTATGTCGAATGGGGGGGGGGAGGATAATATCAAAAAAATCCGTTTTCGGGTCCTAGAAAACCGTTACGACCACTTTTGGCCATGTCGGATACTTCTTTTTATTTTTTTTTGTGCTGAAGGCTAAAATCATTTACTCTGCTCGATACTCAATAAAGTCGCTCCAATTCGGTAAATCGGCTCAATTTGGCAGCGCATTAGATGTATGTGTTATACCCAAATTTGAAGAAGGGGATACTGAGGGATCAAATTTGCTGAAAAATGTTTCTTTTTGAGTCGATCGATAGACAATCCACAGTTGTATAACATATGCAAAAATTAGTCTCCTAGGTTAATCAGGAGGGGAGAGCGTTTTCCTCCTATTGGCCTTGAAAAGGAGCTGTTCATCTCCTATCACCCCTCCGAATTGAGCTACGAAGTTGAAATTTGGTATGTAGACTTATTAGGGACCTTAAATGTGCCTTTTCGTGGTTTCGACTTTTCCAACAAATTGCATCCCCTCACAGCTTCGAAAATGTGTTTTTTTTGCCTGGTTTTCTTATATTATAAACTTGTTCCTCGCATAACACTCTTCCAAATTGAGCAAGAAACTTGAAAGTTGCCTTTTGATGGTTTTCACTTTTTAGCCTCATTGAACCTTCCCTACCCTTACCATTGATTAAAAATCGCAATGCTTTTTTATTTCACAAAAATCAGGCTTATTTTTTTATATCTTTTGTACAAATAAAAAAACTATGTCTGCTAAATTACCATTTTTCATCGCAATTAATTATTTAGAATTAATACTCATATTTCCTTGAATTTGCAATGTCCAGTAATATTATTTTTATTTTTTTTTTATTATGACAAATGCAACGAAGGTATTACAACATAAACGAAAAAATTATAAGTCAAATTGTACTTTATAGAAAGAAACAAATGCTTGTCTTTAACAATAATTATTCATTGACTCCGAAAGTGATTAAAATTAAATTTTCATTACTGCAAGAGGAAGAGGAGGAGGAAAAGCAGGTTCAACTTTCTGTAATAGGTACAATAAATATAATGCGATGGACTTAAAGTAACATTATGAGACCAACTGATTCATATTTTTTAATTTTTTAAACCCCAAGCTAGACCTTCCCACAAGCTTGCAGATCTTGAAATTGTTAAACAAAACATAAATTTTGAAGTTTTCGCGTTTTTTTTGAGAATTCTACAAAAATATCTCCTCGAATTAAAATATTTTTATTGAAATACATACGATTTTTTCGACAACCCACCACACCATTAGAATTTTTCTATTTTTTTTTCTTTTTCATTTTGCTACAATTAGTAATACCAGTACACATCGAGAACCTTAACAAAATGATACATTTGAAATTTATCCTCAAATTGTATCAATAAGTTAATCAAATAGATCAAGAACAAACTGAATTTTTAATTAAAAAAAAAAAAAGAGTTCGTGCCAAAGCGAAGATAATTTGAATTTAGAAATCGAAAAGAAATATACTCGTAAGGGCGATCAAACCAAAACGATGTAAGCAGATTTCGAATATTTAAATAATTTAAATTTTTATCAAGTAATTGGATAAAAAGAGAATTTAAAAAACAAGACATGTCTCATAAAACCGAATTTTTATAACAATTTGAGCAATACCATTTACACACTATGTTATTCTACCAATTTGATAGAAACAAGAAAATATACGTATCTATATTTTAGCAAAAGTTCAGTAATTACCCATCAACTCATTCACAAGTACCTATTTCATAAAGCTATGAATCTAATACTAATATTGATCTATCGACAACCAATGCTTAATCTATACAATAACAGTTGAATGTTAGGGAAAAGCGTAGGGAAGTATAATGTAGATTTTCTTAAATCATTTAGTTTTTTTCATTACCAAAAAATGCAACGAAAACGAAATTATTCGTTCATACGATAAATAAAAAAAAATTAGGTACAATCAAATGAGAAAAAAATAGGCTCACATTTCTATAACCAATGATCTCATTTCGTCAGATTCGTATGCAAACAAATCGTAGGAGTACTAATTACCATTAGAAACAATTGATAGACCACAGAGAGTTCTCACTATCAAAAGCCTTAATGGTACGTGATACCTAGTTCTCATTTACTATTATGAAATTGCAAATGGAAAAACCTAATCATTTTTCAAGGTTCTACCTGCATATGTGCTCGGGTAATAAATCAACGCAAAAATTTAAAGGTTACCTTCAAAAAAAATTCGTTATGGCATAAAACTAACATATTTGTTTGCAAATGGATTACCTACGCAAAATGATATTGCACTGAAAAAGTAGGGCATGCATATAAATTCAGAAGAACCCTTCAATGCACTCATTTTACGCGGAATTATCTGGCTGCATGTGATACTTGAGGGATAAGAACAACGCAGATTGCAAATTCCAATTTCGAGTGATATTTTTTCTCAGCCAAAGAAAAAATGGCTCGCTGCGTTATTTTCTTTGTTGCAGTGATTTTATGCAATGTTCTAGTCCAAGGTCAGCCGCCGATGAGTTCTCCTCCTGCTACTCCTGCAGTTACGCCAGCGGTTACACCACCGGTTACACCACCAGTTACACCAGGGGTTACACCACCAGTTACACCAGGGGTTACACCACCAGTTACACCAGGAGTTACACCACCAGTAACACCCTCTGTACCAGCAGGCGGAGCTCCTGTAACAGGAGCACCAACTACCAATTCAAACTTACCACCAATTCAAGCTCCAGCAGAATGTGCAGCACTGAACCCCAAATGCATCACTGAAATGCCTTTCGTGACTGTAAATAACAATGATATCAGATATTTTGTCCCTTATTCAATAGTTCTTGAATAATGCAATTTTGTATTTAGGGAGAAAGTATATGGTGGGTAGGTAAACTGTATGTCAATCCAAGTGCATCTACTGGTTCGTCAGGAACAGGTTCAACTCCAGCAGTTACTCCAGCAGTTACTCCAGGAAGTACAACCCCATCGCCACCGCCACCTTCAACAACAGGAACTCCTAACCCTCCTCCAGGAGCTACACCAGGCGCTCCTTGCGGAGATAATAAATGCAGTATTACTTGTAAGTATAGAATGAGAGGTATACCTATTCACTCAAGCTTTAAAAAAAAGGAAAGTATATCTAAACAAAAACCATGATCAAAACTCCAATTGCAATCTTCCTATATACATGTACACACATATTTTGGGGGTACAAAAGGCATAATATATTAATATTTTGCTTTCGAGTAACAGGCAAGGTAGGCCAGAAAAATAAATTTTAATGATATGATACAAATTGATGATATATACCTTTTATAGCTTACACCCCTGATTCATGCCAAGCAATTAAAATACTCATATCGCGAAATGAAGATGGAACAATTTGCATGAAGGAAGCAACCTTTAATAAAGCGTAATTATATTTCACGCATTTCTAAACGTACTTTTGATTTTTCTCCCTCAATAATTACAAAGTACTTCATTCACTTTTGATTGTATTTAGGACAAATACTGTAGCTTTGTTTAAAAACACATGGTTGCCCGCTGATCCCACCAACGGTATAATAAAACAGGCATTCGGATACTGTACGTATTACTGTTTTCGATTTAAATTCAGAAATATTTTCACAAAGTACTCGTAATAACATTCAATCAATATCCAACGTTTAATAGATGGTACAATGGATCAAAGTGCTGCGATAAAAATCGTAGAACCTGCTCCCGAAGATATTAAAACTTCGCAAAGTAAAGTCTTAATGGTGATCAATTTGAACTATTTGTCAATTTCAACGTTTTCTACATAAAATTTCATTATTTTCAGATGTCTTTTTCGTATTTCTTGGTGCGGGTGATGGAGACGAATGGGCTTTGTTTTCAACTTGTTGCAAATCTGGTCAGTTTATCTTCACAATACAACAAAATCACTAATTCATTTTTATTACACACTGTTTACTAATCAATGCAAATATTTTCCAAACAGTTGCCTTTGTGTTGTACAGCGACGCGACTGATTGTGCAAAAACAATGAAAACCTTTGACCAAGCGATCGCACCACTTCTTCAACCTTTGGGAATAAAGCCCGAAGATCTTAAGGATGTTCCTACCGATTTTCCGATTAAACCAGATAATTTCATCCCAGCAACTCCCCCACAACCCATTGCGGCAGCTGGCACTGGAGCAGCACCTGCTGCAGTAACACCTGGAGCAGCACCTGCTGCAGTAACACCTGGAGCAGCACCAACAAGTCCAACACCTCCACCACCAGGTCAAACTCCACCACCTACTTCGACCCCACCACCTACTTCGACCCCACCACCACCACCAGCAGGTGGAAACCCTTAAGTAACATTCTGAAAAAATGTCACTCTTCGCTTTATTTTTACACATTAATTATTATTATGTACCTATTGTAAAAGTATACGTTTATGTATTAAATGCATTTGAATGAATTTTAATTGTTCTTTATCTTCATTTGAAATCATTTCATCTTTCATTTTATATTACAATACCTATCACAAATATGTTTTAAAACTTTCATAACCACCAAAAAAAAAGTTAGAAAATGTATTTTCCAAAATTCATGCACACGTAAATGTTGAACTTACAAGATAGCAATACCAATCAGTGGTGGACTGACTGGGGTGCTAATTTGCGAACGCCACTCGATCCCTCCTATTAGATGAGCCCCTCGGTTGATATTGAATCGTTAATTTCTCACCAGTTTTTTTTTCAGTTTTCCTCCTTATTTGTTTATCCAAAAATTGTTATGGCCTTTACGTTCACACTTGGCCAATCGTTTTCCTGTACCCTTGTGCCACGGATACTGATAGCAGGCACATGAATTTTCAATTACGTCATACTCTGTCATGTTATTTCATTTCTACCTGTTATGTGAGAATAAGAAATGATAATCGTTTTCTAATTCTCGACACTTATTAACTCGAAAAAAAAAAAAAAAAAACATCGTGAAGCGATGCTTTGTCAGCCTGACTTTCGTAACAAATTATATTTCTGAGATTTTTCCAAGTCAATATTCAGGATAAAAAGGGTTCCATGAAGCTTAAAAGTTGAAACCGCCAAAAAGCACACCGAGAACAACACAATGTATGAGCCAAATTTCAACTTCCTATTTCAAATTGGAAGAGAGTTATGCGGGAAACAAACTCAAAAAATATGAAAAATTGGCCAAAAATCTACATATTTGGGGTCGTGAACGGGGTGCAATGGGACTGAAATGTTGAGACTCCGAAAAGGCACGACTTGGGTTCGTACTGAATGTACATACCTAATTTCAAGTTCCTAGCCCAATTTGGTAGAGATTTATGCGAGGAGCAAACTCATAAATAGGAAAAACCGATCAAAAAACGAAATATTTGGGACTGTGAGAGGGTGTAATGAGGCTGAAGAGTCGAGACCTCCAAAAAATACATCTACTTCCTAATTGGTCTAAGAAGTTGATTTCTGGATATGTTATACAATTTTGGATTTTCTATCAGTTGACTCGAAAAAGAACAATTTTTGTGTTTTTTGCCCTTGAGCACATCTTTCCTCAAAATAGGGCAAAACTGAATTTTGATTCAAGGTCATTTCTACTCATATATATCTAATCCGCCGCCAAACTGAGTCGATTGACCGAATTGAAGCGATTTTGGTCAATACTGAGCAGAGTAAATGATTTTAATGTCCGGGGGAAAAAAATAATAAAAATATATATCTGACATGGCTAAAAATTGTCTTAATGGTCTTCTAGGGCCCTAAAACGGATTCTGTTGGTATTCCCTCTTCAACTACTGTTGGTCGATAGACTGTAATAGCTTGGTTTTCATTAACAATGTGACAGAAAATCAGGCTAAAAAAACCTTATGTTCGTGAAATATTATAATTATGTGAATTGAAAAAAAACTTCACGCTCCCAATCAATGACAAGCATGTGACGTTTCAAAAGTGATGTGGGGGCGCTAAAAAGTTGACACCTACAAAAGGCTCATCTAGGACCTTACACTAAATTTGCTTACCAATGTTAACGTCCTAGCCCAATCGGAAGCGAGCTATGCGAGGAACAAACTCAAAATATAAGAAAAAGAGACCAGAAAACTACATTTTTGAGGTTGTGAAAGGTTACAATAAGGCTGAAAAGACGAAACCTCTAAAAGGTACATTTATGGTCCCTACCAAGCCTACATACCAAATTCCAACTTCCTAGCTTAATTTGGAGCGGGGATAGGGGAGAAACAGTCCCTTTTCAAGCTCAAAAAGGGGGAAATTCTCATATCTCTTTACCTAATTGACCTAGGAGGTTGATTTTTGTATATGCTACATAACTTTCGATTGTCTATCGATTGGCTCAAAAAGGAACAATTTTTGCGGTTTTAATTCTTCAGCATGCCTTCCCACAAATTTAAGCAGAACTGAATTTTGACTCGAAGTCATCCCCACTCCAGATTATCAAATCCGCCGCCAATCAAAATCTATTTCCGAAATTTGATCGATGTCGAGCTGAGCGAATAATTTTTAATTTTGGAAAAAATATCTAACATGGCCAAAAATTGTCGTGATGGTCTTCTAGAACCCCAAAACGAATTTTGTTGATATTCTCCCTCCTTATTAGCCTTAGGTCGATTGACTGTAATAGCCTGGTTTTCACTGACAATATGACATAGAAGATCTGCCTAAAAAAAGAAAATACGACCTTGAAATTATTACCTATATAAATTCTTTACAGGTCCTCATTTGTTCCCACTTGACTTGAAAGACATAAGTAGTTCAGTAGTTATTGTAGGTATACTAATTACACTTTTTAATAAGAGATCTACTGCACAGTTTTTGAACTAGATAGTCCAATAAGAATTGACAGACCCATAATAAATGGTTTACTATCCAGAGCTGTGACGTTAAAAGATACACAAGGTACGGTTACACAGTACAATGCGCAGAGGCTTGATACTTTCATTATACTTGGGTTTCATTGGAAACAGATTATTAAGATAGTGCATGATGGTAATTTTTTGTATAATTCTAATTTTATGAAAAAAATCAATAGCAAAAGAAGGTAGATGCATAAAAAGAAATGTATCACAAATAAAACATTTTCTTAAAGACATATGCCTGTGAGAACACAAATGAAGTAATTTCTACAAAAGTAAATCTGAGAATTCAGACCCGCGAGCATACAAAATAAGATAATTTCTACAAACGACGGATCCATCATACGTGTCAGAATATCAGTGCACAGAAAATCTACGCGAAACAATTACAAAACATATTATTCAACAGAAATTTACATTCGTCAAATAATTCATTCTACAGTGGAAAATTTTCCAAGGGCATTGAGGATGTTACCACAGTTTGAACTGACTCGCTGTGACATTACCTTCAAATCGAAAACATTCAGTCTTTGATTTATAATTCATTAATGTAAGCTTTTGAATTTTGTTGACTACGAAAATCAGCACTTGTGCAAATACCAAACATACAACAACCATGCACACATCAATACTTCACATACCAACAAAGGACTGAAATATTAAAAAACATAACCAACAAATTTGAAAAATTTTATAAGATTTTTAAGAGTCATACTTATCAATTGAAACTTGTAAAATGCTTCAAGGCAAATGACAGATAGGTTTCAAGAGAGTCGACAACGCCACAAATTCTTAATACTTCACTATTTTAAATGTTGAATACTATTTTTCAAATCTATAGACACTGAAACACCAAGATGGAGATCAGCGCTACATAAAAAAGGGATTACGCATAGATCACATATTATATGGACTGCTAATGCTACTGTTAAAAATCAGTGATTTTGAAGCGAAAAATCCTGGACGCATTTTCCAATGATGCTACAGCGCATGCGCAAAAGTTGTTAATTTTTGTAGTGTGTGTGTGTGTGTAAAGTGCATACGTGTTAGTGTGTAAACAATGTGTAAAGCTGGAAACCGCGCCCAGAAGGTTTGCTTCTGAAACCTGTGATATGCATTAGCAGTCCAGGAATATCTAGTCAAATGGACTACCGAAATTTTCTACCCACAATGATTCAAGACATCTCCATTAGGAACGCTGTTCACTAATTCCAGTTCAACCTATTTACAATTCTGATTGGCCAAGACCTCAAACGTAGATTCTTTTAGATTTCTGTCTAGCGAAAGAATAACTTCTGACCAATGACCGCTGAATCAGAATTAGTGAACAGCGCCTCTACAGGGGAAAACAAGCAAAACTCTGAACTGTAATCCATTTACCTCTGGAGCAGGAGATCTCTATCTTTGTGTTTGAGTGTCTATACTTAAAGCTTTTGGAGACTTTGCAATACTTCAGATCGCAATAGGATAGATAAGATGAAAATTTCAAATTTAATTCTCTGAATAGGAATGTAACTTGAGCATTATCAAAAACATATAGGTTAATAATCTTCAAATACAACATTGCAAAAAAAAGTATTGCTTTGTGATGCTTCGAAGCTGTGAGAGAGTGAAATGAGACTGAAAAGTCGAGGCCCCCAAAAGGCACATCTAAGACCCGTACTCAATGTACACACCAAATTTCAAATTCTCAGCTCAACTTAAAAGAGAAGTTATGCGAGGAACAAACTCAAAAAATAAGTAAACCCAGACAAAAAACCACATTTTTGGGGCTGCGAGGAGGTGTGCAATGAAACTGACAAGCCAAGACCCCCCAAAAGGTACATGTAGGTAGGGCTCCTACCAAATCCACATACCGAATTTCAACTTCCTAGCTCAATTCGGTGGGGAGATAGTGGAGAAACACCCCTTTTTCAAGGGCAAAAAGAGGGAAAACCCTCATAACTCCCCTCCTAATTGACTTAGGAGATTGATTTTTAGATATGTTAGACAACTTTGAATTCTCTATCGATTGGCTCAATAAGAAACAATTTTTGCGTTTTCGCCCCCTCAGAATCCCTTCCCCCAAATTTGGGTACAACTGAATTTTAACACAAGTCCATCCCTAGTCATAAATTTCTAATTTACCCCCAAAATTAGCCGATTGACTGAATTAAGAGCGATTTTGGTCAGTATCGGACAGAGTATCTAATTTTAGTGTTGGATGGTGGAGGAGGGGAGAGGGGGAGGGAGATAATAATGAATAAAAATAAATATCTGACATGACCAAAAATGGTCTCAATGGTCTTCTAAGACCCCAAAAACGTATTTTGTTGGTACCCTCCTCCCGCCACCGTTGGCTGATAAACTGTTAATAGCCTGGTTTTCATTGACAATATGACATAGGAAATCAGGCTAAAAAGATGATAAAGACGCAACACCAGTCAACGTTGAATTACATAGCCTAGAAGTTTCAAAAGATGAAAATATGAAATCACGTTCTAGTTCATAACACTAAAGTTGAAGCAATATACTTGAAAGTTATTATATTTTACCCCTATTCATTTTCAAATGGTTGGGTTCAACCTTTTTTTTCATCTTTAAAATCTTCTTATTTATGCCTACCTGATTTTATCGCATTTCTTTACTAAAAAACGAATAACCATTAGCAGTTCGGTGGTACCTACCCGAATTACAAAATTTGATTACACGTTGAATTTGGCGCCCTTATTCATGGAAATAGTCAGGCCAGAAGCCAAGGGGTGCTGGGTCATTTCAAGTATCCATTGGCACTGAGCTGAGCATCGCCTGGCAAAAGCTAATACTGTAGTTTTTTTTCAAGTGTTATAAAATGGGTTAAAATGTTTTTTTTTGTCCTTCACTCTTGATATATCAAAAATTTTCTGCCCTTGCTCCGCTTGGGCTTCAATCTTTTATTACGGGTGAGTAAAAGCAAGCGAATTTTGGGCCAGGACGATTTTTTTTACAATAGAGAAAGAAGGTAAATTTCAGCAAATAGAATTATTTTTTAGAGCATCCTCCAGAAACTAACCAGCATGCCCTACAAATGAGGACTGGCTTCGAGCCTGGAAATAGTAAGATGATCTTTCGGTCTGTCTTTTCTCTAAAAAAAATTGTCGATAATTCATTTTGAATAGAAAAGTAGATGAAAGTTTTCAGCAGCATGAATAAAAATTTCCCTCTAATCATGAAGTCGATTTTACCGAGGATAAAACCGGATTTAAATTTATACAGGCGTATATTTAAAATTTTCGAAATTCACAAAGATATGCAACGGGTCTGGAAAAGTTTAGCAAGAAAAGCAGAATCTTTACTTATTTTTTTAATTCATTTAATAATGGACAGGTGAAAAATTCAACTTGCATTAAATAATTTATTGAATAACTAAATCATAAGGTACATCTAATCTACGATTTATAATCACTTATAACAAGCTGATAAGCGGCAATAACGTTCAATATATTTTTACACGCGTTAAACGTAGAATCCACCGACACTTGCAAGGTAATTACATCCGCTTCACCGGCAAGAAAATTTGGATTATCGTTTTGCGCCCTCATGTAAGCGTCAACCATTGGTAAATAATTACTGCATCCGTAAATCAGAGCATTTATTGTATCGGTAAGATCACCCATCGAAGGATCAAAATTATTACTTCCCGGTTGAGCTTGGATAACCTGAGCTTGACTTCCAGCACTAGCACTGACAGAATTACCGGCGTACGCATTGGTGATCATCTAAGGCGACGAAATGAAAAATAAATAAAATTGACATAAAATCAATTTAAAAATATCTACCTACGATTCAACCTACCGCCAATGAGAAAACCAGACAAAATAAAGTATTCTTCATGTTGCCAGAACTTCTTGTTTTTACCAAGGTTGCAACCGAATGGAATCTTGCACGAAAGATTTTTCAAACCGATATGAAAAATACAATATATTCGATTCGAATGTATTTCGGCTCTAAGCGACGCCAATGAAAAACGTCCTCGTCAACCCAATCGAAAACCAAACGTACGTAAAAACAGTTAAACAAACAAAATTAATTGCTCGCTGCAGGAAATTTCTGCATCATTTGCAAATCCTATTCTATCGTCATTGGTAAAAAAGTTGATCGATAATTTACATTTTTCACTAACGTCGATTGCTGCAAAATCTATCTGCGCACAGGTGGATGACGTTAAATATGAAAAATTAGTTTGCATTGCAATGCGTAACGTATGTATTCAAAACAAACATCGTATAAAACTTTAAAAAGCTCGACGTTGCAAACCAACCGACTCGCCATCTCGTTCAGTATTATTCGTATGGTTCTCTAGTTAAATCGCAGAC
Source organism: Ferrisia virgata (assembly GCA_900060175.1). Taxonomy (NCBI): domain Eukaryota; kingdom Metazoa; phylum Arthropoda; class Insecta; order Hemiptera; family Pseudococcidae; genus Ferrisia; species Ferrisia virgata. Next base: position 19,341 of record FIZR01010752.1, read on the forward strand.
ATGAAAACCTGGATAATTTTCTCCATCGTAAGTCAACACGTTACCTTATTTTCTTCTTAACCAAGCATACCTAAGACCTACATCATCTCATTTTGTAAACTTTTATTATCATCACAGGCAGTCGTTCTTGTAACGGCCATCAGTGGGCAACAACAACAACAACAACAGCAACAACAACAGCAACTTTCCAATATCGATGCTAGTGACGTTTACAATCAAATGTTTAAGCTAGCTAGACACTGTCAATCGGTGATCAATAGAATAAATCCGATCATAGCGTCGCATGTGTCATCCAACGGTGACGTCATTTACGATTCTTCTATACCATTGTTAAAAGAATTACAACTCCAGATTATTAGCGTATCGTGCGAAACCATTATATATGGCTCAGTGGCTGGTCAAAAAGCTGCACTTAGCGAAGCTTTGAATGGTAGCAATGATAATAATAATAATCAAGCCACGTTTAAGAATACTCCTTAAATATTTATCGTAATGTATTCGTATCTCGATTAAACCCTAATAAAAAACTTTGTTTATCATACCAGCCTTACTTTTATATTCTAAGTTTCATTCGCATAGGTAATTCCCACACCATTAAATACTCATTGAATTTATATTCGTGCATCACGATCGTATACAATAATATGTTAATTTCAATCGATATAAGCGACATGTAAATTAATTATCGTCAATAAACAAATTTCACTCGTGCAGCATTTAATCATAAAAGGTGTATTATTGAATGAAGACAACGATATTACACATACGACCGAATATCATCTTACGAAATACAGCAATAAACCGTCGAGAGACCTACATCTGCTTAGAAATGATGACACGACCCGTTAAAAAAAAATTAAAAATCAATAATTTAGAAGCGAGAATATGCATAACAACAAAAAGTTACAAATAAATTCAATATTCAAAAGCGCAGCTATCACGCTAAACATCAATTAAGAATTACAACTGAAATGTTACATACTTTTTAAACCCTTTTTTCAAATAGGTATCTAACTAGCAACCAACCTACCTACGTACCAATTAATACCATAGAATCATGGAAGCATGTACTAGAAACGAATATTTTGAAACTTTAAAGCCCTTACTGTACCTGCTTAAAATATGCGGAATTTTACCATTCGTATTGAATAACAAAGGTTGGTAATCTATACGGCGTTAATATTCTGTAAACTTTCTAGAAAATTATTAAATCATTAAGTGGCTAAATTTTCAGACACATGCAAAAGAAAATTCATCACTTTGACGTTGAACGCATTATCGATGATTATATATTCAATTGCGAGCGGCACCAGCGTAATATTCATCGGAAATAATATTCTCAGCTTGGCGAAGAATTTCAATTTCGTACACTTCGTTAGAATGACTACAGAGATAACGCTAAGAATTTACGTCTTGATGGTACCTTTCGCTTTATGGAATAAATCGTGCCTTTTCAACGAGTATTACGATGAATGGAAAATTCTGCAAGTAATTTACTTCAAAGGAGATTCGTTCACTATGCACTCGTTAAAATCTACATAAAATTTTACATCATCTCCCAGATAAAAAAAAAAAAAACTGCCCAATATAGAACCACCATCTCAAATTCATGGTACACGATTCTTCTTCACTTTTTAATTGCAAAGAAAAGAAAAAAAAATGTAAAAATTATAACTACCCATAACATGAGAATAAATTTCAAATTTTTGTTCGCAGAATGATCTAGAAGTTATCAGTGGTACTCCGTATAGATGTTCGGCCAAAAAAATAGTTCGATGGATGGTATATTTCTTAGTAAATGGCTTATTAATTATATCAGTAGTGTATTATTTCGTAGGCAGAATGATCACCTTATCGCATAGACTATCCATGGTGTTAGTAGTATCGATATCAAATATTACATTATGTTACTGGTACAGTAATTGTGTATTCACCAGACATATCATACAAGTAATTCATCAACATATCCAGGTAAATAAAACTAAAAACGTTCATCTACGAATTAAAACTCAAATTGCAAGTAGAAGTCTTGAAGGCCGGGTAAATTAATATCCATACTTATCATTTACAGAAGAGTATGAATGAAGATGCAAATGATGAAAAGTTACAAAAACTCGTCGATATTTGGATACACGTATGCGATTTGATAGACAGTTTCAATTCCATTCATTCGATTATCTTCTTGGCTCAAACAGTATTAGGTGTAACTAACAGTATAAGCAATTTTTATTCGGCCATGATTTCAGTCGTTTCGCACAGAAAGGAGAATCTAATATTTGGAGAGTTACTTAGCTTTGTAATTGGTCTATCGATAACTTACATGTATTGCGAGAGTGCCAATACCTTGTACAAACAAGTAAGACCAGATATATTATCTATTAGCGTAGTGTTATTAGATTTCTTGTTTTGGCTGTGCATTTCATGAGCGGATAAAAAGCCCAATATATTTTTTGGAAAAAGGCTAACGATCATTTTCGTAAGATGAGGGAACATGATTCACTTCGAAGGCTATGGCAAGCTAAGCATGCTGATTTGTCCTTGGGTCTTAAGGCTAAATTTGTTCAAAGAACTGCCTAAGCACTAGGAAAAGGTGATTTTCAAGTATATTTGCGATTTTTTTATCTCGAAACTGGTAGATGGGAGGGGGGAGGTGATAATATATCTTGGAGGTTTTTGCAATTATTCATTTCAAAAATTAGAATGAAAATGAAGATACCAAAGACGAATGTGTCTTTCGGACCCTAAATATGACCTTGAAATGGGCTTTTAAAACTTTCGGGAGGGTTGTAGAGTTCAATTTTTGAGCTGGCAACTCGATTTTTTTTTTCGTGCAAATAGAAGTATTTCACCCTTTCTAGAATTTTTTCAAATTTTGGAAGGATGGCCTCTAGGATGGGCCGAATTTTGCTTTTTCTAGAGATCAGCAAAGTACTGGGTCACCATAGTTGCAAAATAACCCAATCAGGATGTGGTAAAAATTTCAGCCCGCTAACTCAATTTTTTAAATTTGTTGCAAAATACACTTAAAGTTCAAAAATTTTCAAAAATTTGAATGAAACGTTTTTTTTTTTTTTAATTTTTTTTTGAAAATGGAATTATAATACATATTTGGACTAAAAATGGTTATCGTCGTCAACTTTTTATCATTACTTCTCTTTTCAGGTGTTTTTGAAAAATTTCGTTTTTTACATTTTTTTCACGATTTTCTCGAGAACTATGAAGGAAATTTTTTTCTGAAAAATGTCCTCCCGAAAAGGGAATAGGATATTAATTTCAGACAATGAAGTGCAACATTTCAATTTTATCCCTCCTAAAAGATTTTTCAGGGGTGCTTAATGAATGGCTTTCTCAAATTTTTTCACATCATCAAAAATTATTTTTCAGTAAATTCTTAGTAAAATAGGCCGACTACACTTACTTTAAGATCTGTTTTCCCCACTTCTGCCCCGTTCAGAGGTTCTCAACTGGTATTCTAGCATATAAAAATGCAGTATAAATACTTTAAAAAAGAGGGGACGGGAATGAAAAATTGCCTTAAAGAGTAAAATAGATAAGTCCGCTGGGATAAAATTTTTTTCTAAAAATCATTTGCTATATTTTTCAAAAAAAGTATTTTAAAATTCATGCAAAAAGACCTTTTTTAAGTGATCCTGAAAAATCGCTTGTGTGGGATAAAGTAGAAATATTGCGCTTAATCGTCTAAAATTGATGTCTTACATGCATTCCAGGTGGGCGTTTCTCAAAAAAAAAATTCCTTTATAGTTTCTCAAAAAATTGTAAAAAATCGCAAAAAGTGATATTTTTTTTAAAATCCCTTGAAAAGAGGAGTAATGATAAAAACTAGTCACTAATGATCATTTTAGGTTCAAATATGTATAATAAATCCATTTTTATTAATTAAAAAAAAAGTTTTAGATTTTTTGAAAATTTTTAAACTTTAAGCGAGTTTAGCAAGTTTAAAAAACTGAGTTAGGGAGCTGAATTTTTTTCACAACCTTCCGACGTTATTTCGTAGCTATTGTAACCCCGCCGTGGGTAAATTTCCAGAAAAAAGAAAAACTCGGCCTACCCACCCTGGTTTCTTATTTCGCTTTCAGATATCGGCTTGTTTAGTTTGAAATTTACATTTAAAGAACACAAAAAAATGGTTTTCGTCAGTTGTATGTAAAAGTGACCCCCCCTTCTATAAAATCTGAAAAAAATCAACAACCTTTTCCCTAGATACTTTCACATTCATACCAAGTTTGAAAAAAATCGCTCAAAAACTTTCGTGGAAAAAAATAAAGAGTAAAAACCTCCCCTTGATGTTGAAAAATCAGTTTGAAATTACATTTTGAAAAAAAAAAAAAAAAAAAAAAAAAAAAGGGGGGGGGGGGTTTTTTTCATCAAAAAA
>FIZR01010752.1:23741-40744 GCA_900060175.1 Ferrisia virgata
TTTAAAAAAAAAAAAAAAAAAAAAAAAAAACGTGTGGAGAGTGCTTTTTTCACATAAAAATGTATTTTTACTTGCGAAAAAATTCAGCATTAAATCAAAATATTTCAAAATACTCATTTTTCAACACTTCAGCCTTAAAATTTTACAAAATTTTCTCTCGTATTTCGTTTGGGCTATGTATGTTTTACTTTTCAAACAAAAATTTTAGCAACCCCTCTCCCCTCTCTTCACTCTCCTCGAGTCGGCAATCCTTACTCCACTGTATAGCACGTATGCAAAAGTAAATAAAACTTTCAAAAATCAATATACAGGATGTTTTACTTCGATAATACTTCTTTCATATGCCACAAGTAGAACAACTCAAGTTAAACGTATGCATAATGTTTTGCCTATCTCAATCATTAAATGAGCAAAGATACAGGGGTATGATTTTTTTTCCTAAAAATCTGATGTTATTTTCGAAAATTTCTACATTTTCATCTAAAAATGCTATAGATTCTTCCGGTTTACGCCAACAATAAGGGACCTCCACTACTCTCATCATTGAATTTTCTTCAAGTTGAATATTACGAAATTTTGTACCATTTTTCAGAAAAATTTTTCTACCATGGAACAAATTTTTTCAGCAAAGAACGTAATCTTACTGAAAAGTTAACTCGCTTTTTGGTGAAATTTATATTTCTATGAAAATTTTATTTTTGAAAAAAAGCAATAAAATTGTAACATGAAATTTTTTTGCAAAATTTCTAAACAACTTGGAGAAAATATGATCATACCAAGTGGTGAGGGTGCCTCATCTTTTCAAGAAAATTTTTCAGATCGGATATTGTCTTATAAAAGCTTTTTCAAAAGTTGAGGGCAAAACTATGAAATTTTTTTGCGAAATTTTAGTGTTTTTTTTTTTTTTAAATTATTCAAAATATTTCACGAACTGCTCAACGTCTACTTTGAATTTTTTTACTGGAAATATTACTCCGTATATGTTACACTTCGGCACAAACCAGATTTCTCTAGCATCTTTGGGTAAACAGTTAAAAAATTTTGAAAATGATCTCAGATTTTCAGGAAAAAAATTTCAGATCCGTGTATTTTTGTCCCTACAATCATCAGGATAGGCAAAACATAATTCATAGGTCTAACTTGAGTTGCTGTACTTGCAGTATAAAGGAAGTATTACTGAACCGAAACACCTTGTATTTTCATTCAATGGACGCAAAACAAATGAGAAAATTGCTTTAAAATATTTTTTACAGTCCTGACAAACAGAATGCGATACACGATTTGCTCGTATTTTAAATTACGGGCAATTTCCTTCATCGATATTCTATTGAACATAGGCGCACCTGGAAATTTTTCAAGGCAGAAGCTAAACTTGAAGACCACAGCGTAGCGAGGGAAAAATTTTGGTTTTCTCAAAGTTTGGGTTTCAAATTTTGAAGACTCATTGGGAATGTAATTTGTTTTCTATGACGTAGATATTAAATTCACCGTAAATTTAAAAAACTTTCAATTTTTTCACGTCTAAGGGTAGCTGTAACCCCTCCCTCACTGGGTGTGCCACTGCGGTTGAACAAAGGAAAGTAAAATCTAAAGCCTACTAGAGGACTTAAAATATGCGAGAAGGTACCGACTACCGAGGGAAAATTTCCCCAACCCTTTGAACATATCCGCCTCTAATGAGCTTGGCAATATCAAATATTTATATTAAATTAATCTTTTCGCAGCTTGTGAATCGTATACAGACAATGTTACTCACAAAAAATACATTCGAAATGCCTATGAACTGCCTGCAAACCGTAAGTTTTCAAAGAAAAATTAATAACACAGAGCAGAAGTATTTTCTAGTAAAATATAATGATGCTCTGTTCAATTAGCTGCGTTTCTTTTTGAATACAATCGAAACAAGAGATCCAAAGATCCAGTTAAATAAAGTTGTTCAGATCGATCGGTCTACATTTATAGTGGTGGGTAGAAATCAAATTTCATCGATCAATAATCCAACTTTTCAGAATAATTTAAACAAAAATATACTCCTATGTTTCATTTTAGATGCTGGCAGCTGGTATGAATTACTTAATCATTCTAACGCAATTTGGTACTCTACCTGTGTAAGAAAATTAGGTTTAAGTAAAAAAAAAATCTTGTAGCTTTATACGCATACTTATTGATGAAGAAAAGTTATTAAACGATATGGAATTATTTTTCTATTCTCTTCTGTATCATTATGATTTTCATTCAAAAATTCAAACTAAGTATCACGATTATTATGATTTTCATTAGAAAATTTAAACTAAGTATCACGAGGTGAAAAACAGGAGCTGAAGGGAGGTCATGCACATGATCAAAAATTATTCGTTACGGTGTCCCTTATTTTGAAAAAGTAGGAATTTCAAAACGCGTACCCCTAATTTTATTCCTTTTACCCACAAAAACACGTTTAAACTGTATTTCGACCAAATTGAAGCACGTGAACTTTGGTCGACTTGGTCTTCAAGTCACGTATATTTGCAAATTTCTCGCCAAAGATCAGAATTGTAGAAGTTATGAGAAATCAAAAATTGACAAAAATATCCATGCTTCTGAAATAAGTGTGAGGGTCGGTCAGAAAGAGGACTAATTCACCGATTTCATCCAATTTTACAGGAGATACTTACTTTGAGAGGGAAATGCACCACACTAAGTTTGAATCCCTTACTTCAAAGGGGGAAGGGGGTAGTACTGAGGTGTCCTCCAAACGAGGTGATTTTTGGAAATCATCATTATGAGTACCACCCTCCCTCCGTCCACCCCCCCCCCAATGTAGAAAGCTCAAATTTTGTGGGGTGCCTTTCCCACTCAAAGTAAGTATGCCCAATAAAAATAGTTTAAATCGAGGAATTAGTTCCCACACTTAGACGTATTTCAGCGGTATGGATATTTTTGTCAATCTTTGATCTCTCATCACTTCTACAATTTTGATCTCAGACAAAAAATTATTTGTATGTATTATATGATATCTTAATTTAAAAAAAAAAAAAAATCAAAAATAAAAGACTTACATTACTTGGAAATTTTATAAATATAAGTGACTTAATTTGGAGGGGAGCTATGAGAAGAACAAACTCTAAAAATTAGAAAAATCGACTAAAAAACCACATATTCAGGGCTGTGAGGGGGTGTAATCAGGCTGAAAAGTCAAGACATTTAAGCCCCCACTAAATATGACCTAATTTCAAGTTCCTAGCTCAATTTAGAGAGGAGTTATGCGAGGAAAAAACTCAAATAATAAGAAAAAACGACTAAAACCACTTTTTGGAGCTGTGAGGAGGTGCAATAGAGCTAAAACATAGGGCTCAAACTAAATGTACATACCAAATTTCAATTTTCTTGCTCAATTTGGTGGGAAGATAGGAGAGGAACAGCCCTTTTTTAAAGTAAAACAGAGGGAAAACCCCCCTTTTCTCTCCTCCTAATTGACTTAAAAGGTTTGTTTTTGTAATATGTTATGCAACGTTTGATTCTTTACCAATTTGTTTAAAAAGGGGGCAATTTTTGCGTCTTCGACCGCTCAGCGCCCCCTTCCCTGAATTAGGGTATCACTGAATTTTGACTCAAGTTCATCCCCACTCATATATATCTAATCCGCCGCCAAGCTGAGCCGATTAACCGAATTGGATCGATTTTGGTCGGTATCGAGCAGAGTAAATGATTTTAATGCTCGGCGGAAAAAAATAAAAAATAAATAAATATCTGACATAACTAAAAATCATCTTAATGGTCTTCTAGGACCCCAAAACGGATTTTGTTAATATTCTCCCCGTCATCTGCCATTGGTCCGATAAGACTGTAATAGCCTGATTTTCATTTACAATACAACAAAAATCAGGCTAAAAAGTCGAGTTTTACGAATTCTTTATTCAATTCTATCATACGCAGTTTAAGCTCATAAATAAAATTAGATTATCTACTGTTTCACTTCAACGCTATCATGATTTAGTTACCTGAACATATTCCTGCAATTTTACTATCCGCAGCCGTCACAACACAAAATGACATTAAATAGTGGTAGCGTGAAAACATTTTGTACGCACGAAAATAATTATTTATTCGCAATTAGCTCCAAACACACACGAGAGTTACGAAAAAAAAAAAATCACAACAATTTTGTATTTTAATTACATGCAAGATAGCGATCTTTCACTCGAAATAAATCGCGGAAATATGTACCCATCTGTGCTCTATACAGATTATTGATTTTTCAACGAATGGGTCTAAATTGACCAATTGCAACTGCCAAAGCATAAATAAAAAATTTACAATTTTTCGAATAGATTGGAAAAAAATATCACAGTACTGGCATAATAATGGATGACAACAACGAATACTTGAGTAGTTCGAAAATAATTTTTTTTAGTTCAAAAATGATAGGAATATTTCCATTTATTTCTATTCATAAAGGTGACAGTTTTAGTTTATCGCAAAAAAATCATTACGTATAAAAATTAATTTTATAATAAGTACGTTCATTTTCAGGTGAAAATTTAAAAATACTTCGTCGATCTCTGACATTTATTTCGCTAATATTTTACTCATTAGCATTCATTAACGAAGTACAATTCGTGTATAAAACTATGATTCGTTTATTTCAAAAATTCGATTTCCTCCACTTTGTAAAACTACTACCAATCACTCACACTCGTATTTATGTAATATCTATACCAATTCTGGCCTGGAACAGATGCGCAGAAGTGCACAATTACTGGGATAACTGGACAAGATACCAGGTAAATTATCTTATAAATGAAATGTACCATACATTGCATTATAATTTTTAACGAATATTAATTTGTGTCAAAAGAAAAGACTGGAGATGATCACAAAAATTCCATTTCATTCTCCGGTCAAGAATAAAATTCGCTGGGTTTCTCTATCAGGAATACTGACCACGGTTTTAATAACTTCGAATACGAAATTCGAATCGATTTATTATGTCATAATTCGAACTGGAATTTCTTCCGTTGGCTATTGTATGATTCTTCTGGAAATGATACCAATTCTTTGGTACGTCAATTGCGAATATAGTGGATCTGTAGCGAAAACGATAATCCATCTCATTCAAGTAGATAAAATTATCGTCTAATAACGTGCAAGTATTTCTATCAAAATCCTATTTGATCTTTTTTTTTTTTTTTTTTTCAGAAATCAACGCATGACAAATCAGAGGAAAATATTCGCAGTTTAACCAGTTTATGGATAGATTTATGCAACCTAAATACTCAATTCAATAAATCACATTCAGCTCTGTTTTTGGGGTATTTATCGCTTTTAATCATAAATCTTATTAATAATCTGTATTTTAGTTTTTACCTGTATACGGTGGAGCACGACACAGCAATCTCAGTTAACTATCTTCTACCAAGTTTATTTTGCGTTATTAATATACTTATATTGTACGAATCAGCAAACTCAGCTTCGAAACAAGTATGCTTTTATATACATATTTTAACGTTGAACAACGCATCTTAATGAGAATTTCAGTCAATTCTCTACTCATGTACCTCAGATCACATCACAAACGGAAAAATTAATCTTGAATTGTAATACAACTGACATCAATGGTCAAATATTACGTTCGGTGAGTATATACTTGAATGGTATTTATATGGATATTTTTGTCACGTGTAAATTCAATTAATATTTAGACAGGCCTGAGCCATTTCAATAAAATTACAAAAAACCATAAACTAGCCCTTATCAGAATAGGCGGGGCTATAAATGTGTAAATTTCATAAAATACATCTGAGACATCTATAATTCGGATGTGTAAGATTGGGAAAGAGTAATTTGTTGCTTGCTGAGCCTAATTTCTCTTAAGTAAAGAAAATATTCGCAGTGGTAGGAATACCGGTAGTTATTGGAATGAATATCTGAAACACCGAAAAGACATACTTAGAACCTTTACTAAATCTACACAACAAATTTCAACTTCCTACTTCAATTTGGAAGAGAGATATGAGTGGAACAAACTCAAAAAATAAAAAAAAATTACCACAAAAACCTATTTTTTCGAGACTCTTGAGCAGATGCAATTGGGCTGAAAAGTTGAAATTTCAAATGGGCACATCTACGACATTTACTGAAATTACGTACTAAATTAAAACTTTCCAGCTTAATTTGGAGCGGAAATATGCGAGGAAAAAACTCAAAAAATAAGAAAAACTGTTCAAAAAACTATTTTTTTTGAGCTGTCAGAAGGTCTACATCTCCTATTAAAAGTATATACCAAATTTCAACCCCCCTACTATAATTTGGACGAGAAATATGGGGGAACAGCCTTTTTTCAAGGTGGAAAAGAGGAAAAAACTATATCTTCCTTCCTCCTTGACCTTGGTGATTGATTTTTTAACATGTTACACAACTTTTGATTATCCATCGATTTGCTTAAAAATGAAATTTTTTTGCAATTTTAGCTTCTCAGCACTCCCTCTTCTAAATTTGGACATACCTGGATTCTGATCCGAGGTCATCTCCACTCCAAAATATCAAATCCACTGTCAATCGAAGCCTATTTCCCAAATTTGATCAATTTTGGTCAGTATCGAGCTGACCTAATAATTTTTCATTTTCGGGCAAAAAAAATAAAAATAAAAATTTGACATGGCTAAAAATGGTCACGATGGTCTTCTACGACTCCAAATCGGATTTTGTTGACCCCCTCCCCCACTCCCAAATTTGCTGTAGATCGATAGACTGTAATTGCCTGGTTTTCATTGACAATAAGACATAAAAAATCAAGCTGAAGATAAAAAGGAATAAGTAAACACTGAACATCTGCCATGTCCAAAAATGATTTCCATGGCATTATAGGACCCAGAGACGGATTATGTTGATACTCCCCCTCCATCCACCAAAGGTCGATACTTCATAATAGCCAGGTTTTCATTTACAATATGATATAAGAAATCTAGCTAAAAAAATTCAGAATGAGTTAATTTTTTGCTTTTAGAGTGTAAAATAATGAAATAATACATGAAAATGTCATTTTACAGTGATGACCCTTGAAGGTCAAAACGTGGCAAAAAATTCGACAAAAAATACGTTTTTTGTGGTTTTTTAATTTTTAAGGTAGGTTTTACACCCCCCTCTTCTTCTTGAGCAGCCCAAAAACAAAATGTTACACCTAAGGGTACGGCTAAATTTTTAAAAAGAGCTCTAGCGATGGCTACCTTATATTTTTTTCAATATTCAAATCCCCCCCCCCCGATTGAAAAAAATTAAAAATTCTCACATATACTTTTACTTAGTAAATATTTTGTTTAAAAACCAAAGATTTTGATCTGGCTTTCACGGAGATGAAAAATATTGAATTTTAAGCATATAAGGTCATGCTTTACTCGGGTCGGGGTGGAGAGAACGGGTCAAAAACTTTTTAGAAGCGGTTTTACATTAAAACTAACATTTTGAGTGAGTTGCAATCTGAACGGCAGTGGAGCGGATTTCACTATCTCATCGTAGGAGAAATTTTCCAAAAAAGATGTTAAATAATGAACCTGTAAGCTCATCAGTTTGATAACGTCCATAAAATTTTGAAATTTGATAAATCAAAGAGGACAGGGTAGTTTTTCTCAAAGGAATGCTATATTTATGTTTTATTAAATTTTATTTTAAAAATCCCCAGTTATGCTCGAGGACACGAGCACCAATACTTTCGTACACCCTTGCAAGTCGTAACTTGCTGGAGCATATGGAAATTGAGGCCAAAAAATTACATTTAAAAATTTTCAGCTTTACAAATTTTAAAACATTAAGATAGGCATGATGATTTTTTTTACAGCTCATCTGTTTTCTCGAAATAATCGAGGCCCAAAGTCCTGAATTCAATTTTGCTGAAATAGTAACATTAAATCGCTCAAATATTATATCAGTAAGTATTTATTAAATTTTTATAATATTTTTATAGTAATTTTAATAAATTTAATATAATACTTTTGTAGTTTACCATGTGACGACTTGCTTGTTTTTAGATTTATGCAATGGTCGTGAATTATTTAATTGTATTAAGACAGTTTGCAACAATGCAATGACAAAGCGTTTCGCACAAGAAAATTTCAATAATAATCTTCAATACTGATAGCTTTTGAAACATAGAAAATTTTATTTATCGTATAAACCTAATTCTTTTCATTCATTCTGTAAAAAAAATGTGTATGGTAGATGGATAGGTATAGAATCGTAATATTGCACATTTATTCAAATTTAATATCGCTCACATTACATGACTGCGAGAATACTAATACTAAAATTAATTAGCTTTGGACCCAAAAAAGGTTCGAGAATTTATGAATAATTAAAAACGGTTCATCCCTTTTATAAATGAAATAATTACCTATAATCTAATTTTTAAACAATCAAACATGCAATCACAGTCCATTTACAATAATTAAATCGTTTGCTGGATGCGATCGTAAAAAAAAAACTTTTAGAAATATTATTCAACATTTATATTGACGAAAATATCAAGATGGAAAACAACGAATATTTGAACAGCACAAAGCGAATTTTCCAAGGACTTCAACTCATGGGAGTATTTCCTTTTCTTTTCTTCTATAAAGGTGATGTAATTTTTACAAAGTTCTCATTTTTTGAAATAACTCGTAAAACACTAATTTATATCGATCAATATAACATTAATTTCAAAAGGAATTTTTTCCAGGTACTCGGACACGAGATGCAATGTCTCGATTACTCATTGTATTTTGTATATTTTTTTACTTCGTAACAGTCAGTAATAAAATTAGACTATTTAATCGAGTAGCTTCTCCAATTTTGATGGACTTCAATTTCAACTATCTCGTTTATTTAATTGGTACAACTTATAATCGTATTTTCTACGTATTAATTCCACTCGTAACGTGGAAAAATTCCAAAGACGTACACATTCTACATGACCAATGGTTAAATTATCAAGTAGGTATTCTCTAATACTACAAATATCATTTCTGATCTCTCTGGATTACCAGTACATCCATCGTTGATCGTATTAAAATATCTGATTTTAGAAAGAATTAGAATATATAACGGGTACTTCGTACACATCACCATTTAAGAAAACAATCCAGAAAACTGCTTTCATCGTAACACTATTCACACTAGGACTGACAATGATATTGAGTATAAAAACTGACTTGACGTATTACGTATTATCATTCAATACACATTTGCCAGCTGCTGCCCATCCAATGATTCTATTCGAATTAATATTTATTCTATGGTGGGCGAATTGCAAATACGTAGAATGCGAAGCAAAACACTTAATAATTTTGGTACAAGTAAGTAAGTATACGGAGGAGAGTAGAAAAGACCACATAGAATGATAATTTTTAAACTACGTTATTCGTTCACAGTTTTTCTTTGTAATTTTTATAGAAATCTTTGTTGGATCATTCGAAAAAAAATTTAGAAAAGCTTATTCGCCTTTGGAATATGTTATGCGATGTGAATGATAAATTCAATACTTCGAATTCGGCATTATTCGTATACTGTTCTTCGTTATGTGTAGTGAATGTTGTAACGTTCACATATTACTCGTTGTATTTATGCTTCGTTCGGAAAAGTACCATCGGTGGATTGACGTATTTCATGCCTAGTCTATTTTGTATGTTCAACATTATTTTCTTCTACGAAGCAGCGAATTCAATTTCACAACAGGTAGGTACAAGGTATTCAGTACCCCTTCGAATATTTAGGACTAGAATATTGAGTACGTACAGTTGAGGTAAATTTTTTATCACGTGTTATTGGTTTCAGATTACTTCGAGAATGTTAAAAATTCTATTAAATATTGACACCATTGACATCACTGGAGAGAAATTACGTTCGGTAAGATCTCTTTTATGCAGATATGCTTTCCAAGTGAAATTTTCACAGCATCATTCAACCTTGGATGCAGTTAGTAATATAAAAGAATATCTCAAAAAGATATTGCAGCTTTTTTCGAGTCTACCTATCTACTTTTTCACTCGACCATATACCTACCTATCTAACTACAGATTTTAGGAATATGGATAAGATGAACATTAGAAAGTCGAAAATTTTTTGAGCAGAGGGCCAATATGCATTTCAACAGCATAAATTTTCTTCGGGAAATCATTTTGCTTTTTGAAAAATTTACAAACGAAGCCACGGGGTCACATCAGCTGCGAAATAACACCAAAATTATGTGGTAAAAATTTCAACATTCTAATTCAATTTTTTCTACTAGCAAAATCGACTCAAAGTTCAAAAATTTTCAAAAATCAAAAATTAATTTAAAAAATATATTTTATGAAAATTATATTGAAAAATGAGAGCTATTTCTCATTTTTATATCTAAAATAACAATTGTTGACAAATTTTCATAATTTTACCTTTTTTCAGGAGTTAGTTTGAAAAGAATTTAGGACATTATTTTCAGATGATTAAATGAACTATTTCAATTTTAACTCTCATAGTCCATGTTTTAGGGCCACTTAAAAATGGTAATTTTTCACGCTTTTTAAAATAAATTTGTTAACAATGGCAAAAAAGAAGTCATCAAAGGGACATATTTCATACGTTTTAGATCATGAAAAGCAATTTTTGATTTTTTCCTTTTTTAAAACCATTTTATACTGAATTTTTTACCTAATTTTCAATGTCATACTATCAATAAAAGTCAGGTTATTACTGTGTACGGTGCATCGATCTGTGTTGGATGGGGGGGGGGAGGAGGAGGTGTATTAACAAAATCCGTTTTGGTGTCCTGGAAGAGCATTACGACCATTTTTAGTCATGTCAGATACTGATTTTTATTTTTTTTCTCCCCGAAGACTAAAATCATTCACTCTGCTCGATAATCAATAAAATCACTCTAATTTGGTCAATCGGTTCAGTTTGGTAGCGAATTAAATATATATGAGTGGGGACGACCTCAGGTCAAAATTCAGTTACGTCCGAATCTGAAAGAGTTGAAATTCGGTATGTACATTTAGTAGAGGCCCTAGATATGATTTTTGGTGGTTTCGATTTTTCAGCCTCATAGCACTCCCTCTAAGCTTCTAAAATATGATTTTTTGACCTGCCTTCCCCAACACTAAAATCATTTGTTCAGCTCGATAGCGACCAAAATCGATCAAATTTGGGGAATAGGCTTCGACTGGTGGCGGATATGATATTCTGGATTGGGGATCAGCCAGGGGTCAAAATTCAATTGTGTCCAAATTGGAGGGAAGGAGTGCTGAGGAGCTAAAATCACAAAACTTATTCCCGTTCAAACCAGTCGATAGACAATTAAAAGTTGCATAACATATTCAAAAATCAACCTCTTACGTCATTTAGAAGGGAAGATATTAGGGTTTTTTTCCTTCTTGATCATGAAAATAGGCTGGTCCTGCACTACATCACCTCTAAAGTAGGTTAAGAAGTTGGAATTTAGTATGTAGACTTAGTAAGGGCCATAGACGTACGTTTTGGGAATTTCGACTTTTCAGCCACATTGTGTCCCCTTAAAACCGTGAAATGTGTTTCTTTTGGCGGGTTTTCTTATGTTTTGAATTTATTCCTCGCATAACTCTTCGCCAGATCAAGCTAGGAAATTCATTTCTCCCCTCCCCCCCTATTACTATTGATTAGGAGAAGCGATTCCTTTTTTTTAATTAATATATTGTAATTTTTTATCAAAGTTTGGGCTAAAAAGGCATGGCAAAGCGATGCATAGACAAAGGTAAGTGTACTTAGTCCATTTCACTATGAATTTACTCAAAACAAATCTTAATAAGCACGAAAAAACCATTCTTTAAGCACCTCAGGTAAATCATCTATGGAAGATAAAATTCAAATATTACGTTGGTTCATCTAAAAGTGAAGTCCTACATCCATTTCATGAAAGCGTTCCTCAAAAAAATTTCCAATAATTTCATTTTTGGAAATAATTTTTAAAAAAATATGTTTTTTCATTTTTTTTGAAAATTTTTGTAATTTGAATCAGCTGGGTATTTGACGGATTTTTTTTTTGAAAATCACAACTTATTCAGCAAATTTTCGGAAACTTTACAATTTGATACCCCCTCCCCCTCCCCCCAATAAAAAAATACATCGTGTCTTTAAATGTTGATTAGATACCCCGATCAATATCAGTTTTGCATGTTGAAAAATTGATTTGAAAATCAAACATTTTTACCAGATTATTTTGGATTTGCAAAATCCGGTTCACTCTACTGGATATCTCTTTTAAAATAATTTCTTTTAATCAGCTTTTAAATTGTTTACGAATGTAGATTTCTCACTTTCTGGAGGTTATAGAAGTTCGAGACCCAAGAATCGATTTAAGTGGTTTCATAACCTTGGACCGTACGATGCTTATACCGGTAAGAAGAATTAGTACAGAGTGTAATGATATTTATGCATTGAAAATAAATAAAAATTGAATTTTTCAGGTTTACGCAATGGTTGTAAATTATCTAATTGTCTTGAAACAATTCGCAACCAGTTAATTAGCAGAGCAATGAAGCTCCCACAACTATTTCAACAAAATACGTTTATCTATTTTAAACTCTGAAATAACGCTAAATTATCATCACACAGTATAAAATAAAAATGAATTCATACGCTTTTCATAAAAATATTCATTCACTGAATAAGAAATAAGGGCATTTCAGATCCAATTACTTAGCCTTAACACGTTTAATTCAGTTGGTAGACGAACTATAAAGGAAGTAAAGTGTGGATAAATATTGCATTCTTGAATTTTAATTATACTCAAAATTTTAAAAAGAAGAGAGAAGGAGGGGATAAAATTGCATGAAAAATTATTCGACCTATAAATAGTGCCGAAGCAATACGAACAAGTGAATAATAAACGCTATTTCCTATTTGTTTGTTTGTTTTTTTTTTTCAACCTAATTTAGCATTTATGTAAAACTATATACTTAGGTAGATGACGATATCGCATGAGTTTTGAGCACGAATGACATATTTAATAATGAAAAATAACAGTTCGTTATAATACTCGGAAATGTAGCTAACTTAATACAGTTGCAAGTTGCATGCAGATAACAAAATGGGATTTTGTTTAAATTTTTAGCCTCACAGAACATTCCCAGTACCCAAAAATACGAGAGTGTTTCGCGAATATTGAGATATTATTGTACTTCTTTATTCATAAAAAAAATATATCTATCTACGTGGTTTACATTATGAATGAAAATAATGAATATTTCAATTGTTTCAAAATTTTAATATATGTTATGCAAATCAATGGAATTTTCCCATTTATTTTTTCTTATAAAGGTAACCGAGCGTAATCACGCAGAACACGCTATTTTCAAATACCCAAGGAAGCTAATGATTGTCGTCTAATTTACAGGAACCTCAAAAAATCTGTTCGTTACAAGAATTATTGCTTTACTTTCAGCATTATTGTTCATAAATATTTTAATGCAAGAGATTTTTGATATAATACAAACTGCAAGTACGATGCGTAATCGATTCAATTTCATCGTATTCATAAGAATTACCTTAAGGATATCGACACAACTGCTTATTATAACTATACCTTTGACAGTTTGGAAAAACAGCGAACATCTTCATGATTTATGGAACCGATGGCAACGAATTCAAGTACGTGTAATAAGAGTACAGATAATTTGTATAATACATATCTTCGATCATGATTACGCATACAAATGAGAACATGTAAATTTAGACAGATATGGAATCTATACGGAAAGCTCCATTCATTTCTTCGGAAAAGAAAAAAATTCAATGGATGGTTACTCTCAGTGTTACCGGAGCATTTTCTTCTATTCTTTTGAAACCGCACATCGACAAATACAATTATTTCACTTCAGACTTCAATTCATTTTTTTATCTGGGTGCGGTGCTTTTATTACTAACGTTATACTGGCTGACAAATTGTTTATTTTTAATATCAATTTCAAAGGAATTTCAACAACTTCTCAAGGTACAGTAAGCATAAAAACAAGCAATCAATTGAACCGTTCAATAAATTATACACCATTATTATTTACTTTTTTCGGTTTGCAGAAGTCAATAGAAACCCAAAATTGTGGACACATACAGCGTATTCTTATTTTATGGCTAAATGTACACGATTGGAGGGAAAAGTTCATTACAGCTCACTCAATTATATTTTTGGCATTTTTATCGGATACCGAATTGAGTCTAGTGGTGGCTTTGTACTCTGTTTGGTATTTATTCGTCTTTACAAACGATACCAATACAGTAATTAGCATCATATACCTATTAAGGGCATTTTTTAGTCTTCTTACGCTGATTATATTTTGCGAATCCTACAACGTCTTTTACGAACAAGTAAATCGCTTTTTAACTACGACACAGATCCGATCGATATACTTGTATTTTTAATTACAAATATTCGCATGACTATATTTTTATTTTTTACAGATAGTAAAAAAAGTACGAGAAATACTTCTAAAATGTGATACATCCTGCATGCATAAAGCTTTACTAAAACAACTGGAACTCTTCTTGCTAACGACAGATGTTAAGAATCCAAAATTTAGTTTTAATGAAGTTATTACTTTGAATAGAAAGACTATTTTAATGGTAAGATAAAAATATTCAGTGATCTAAAACTAGCTGATACTTTAAACATTGATACGAACTTATCCATTCAACCACAAATATTATAGGTATCAAATTTTAGACCAATTTTCTTATCATATATTGTAAAAGGAAACCAAGCTATTGCGGTCTATCGATTTACGACTGCTGAGGGGGGAGGGGGGAGGGGGAGGGGGAGATCAACAAAATTTTGTTTGAGACCTAAGAAAACTATTGAGGCTATTTCTGAAGATGTCAGATTTTTGTTTTTATTCACATTAAATTTTTTTTCGAAGGCTAAAATCATCTACTAAGCTTGATACGGAGCAAAATCATTAAAATTTGGTCAATGATTTCAGATTGGCGGCGGATAAAATATATATGAGTGGAGATGTCCTCGGGTCAAAATTCAGTTATGCTCAAATTTGAGGGATGGAAGGCTGAGCAGCTAAAATCGCAAAAATTATTCGTTATCGAACCAATCGACTGAGAACCTGTATGAGGATTTTTTCCCTTTTTAATCTTGAAAAACACCATATTTCACTCACATCTTCTCTTCAAATTGAGCTACCAAGTGGAATTTAGTATATCTAGACTCAGTGAGGATCTTTGATATGTCTTTTGATGGGTTTCGATTTTTCAGCGCCATTGTATCCCTATTTCGTAACCCCGAAAAGTAGTTTTTTAAACGGATTTTCTCATTTTTAACTTCATCCTTTCCATGTCTCTCCCTCAAATTCAGCTAGAGAATTGAAACATAGTATTTAACATACTCCCTACAGCTTAAAAGGTTGAAAATGAGGCCCGCAGTAGGGGTCGTAGATGTACCTTTTCGGGGTTTTGACTTCTCCCGTTTTATCCATTTCATCCACTCACGTCAACAAAAAAGTAGTTTTTCGGACAATTTTTCTTAACTTTTGCGTGAACCCTTCTCTTATCTTCCCTTCAAATTGAAGGAGCTTTAAATTCTATATGCAGATTCGGCAATGGTCCTAGATATGCCAAAGGGGAGGGTGTGGTTCAATAATTTAGTCCAATGTCTAATTGTATCTCTATTACAGATCGGTCCATGAATGGAACAATTCGTGTATCTCTTTCATTTCGCAGAAAATTAGGCCCAAAACGCAATGCACTGCAATGCTTTTTTCATGATACAAAAAAAAGTTAGCCTGATAAGGGAAGAGGTGTTTTCTAAGGCTAATAAGTCAGCATCATCAAAAAACACAACTAGGACCTACACTAAATCTACATACGAAAAATCAACTTCCTAGCCTAACTGAAGGGGGGAGAGGGGAGATATGCGAGGAGCAAACTCAAAAAATACAAAAACCCGGCAAAAAACAACTTTTTTTGACGTTATGAAACGGTAAGGGGTGAAATTAATCTGAAAAGTCGAAACCCCCAAAAGGCACCTCTAGGACCCCTATCAAATCTATAGACCATTTTTGGGGATATGAAAGTATGCAATTAGGCTGTAAAGAGTAAACCTCCAATATGCACATATCGGACCTCTACTAAATCTACATACCAAATTTCAGCAAACCTAGCTAAATTTGGAGGGGAGATATGGGAGGAACAATCCCTTTTTCAAAGTCAAAAAAAGGAAAATCCTAATACCTTTTCCCCTAATTGAGCTAGAAGGCTGATTTTCGAATATAAAATACAACATTAGATTGTCTATAGATCGGCTTAAAAAGGAAGAGTTTTTACGATTTGGACTCTCAGTACTCCATCTCCCAGATTTGGGCATAACTGAATTTTGATCTGCAGTCAACTTTACTCTAAAGTATCAAATCCGTCGTCATTCGAAGTCTATTTCTCCGTTAACCGATGAAGACATTTCAACTCAAAATCATAAAATCAATCCTGGATTGGGGTCAACCATGAACGGATCAAAATAAAAAATATCTTTAACTCTGAAATGAATATGTCTTGGGGCAAAGGATTAGTCTGTGAAAGTGTGATGTTTTTGATGTAAAGATTTTGATTTTTGGACTTAATGTTAAAATGTTAAAGACAGATGTTTTCTTCATTATTTCAACTTAACATCATGAAATCAATCCTTCATAAAATCCATCCACTGATGTCATTCCAGGTCATAAAAATCTGTCCACTTATGTCAGTCTAATGATGACGTTACACTGTTGATGGTCCATTAATGTTATCCAATGATGACGGTGAACTGTTGACGATTTTTTCAGAATGGGCTGTTAAACATCTTTCGATGTTAATAAGTCCACTGATGTTGCATCTCTAATTTTTCTCAACATTTCAACATAAAATCAATCCTTCATAAAGTAAGTCCACTGATGTTAGTTCAATGCTGACATCACACTGTTGACAGTTCATTAATAACATCTCTATTTTTCTTCAACATTTCAACTTAAAATCATAAAATCAATCCTTCATAAAATAAGTCCACT
>FIZR01010761.1:0-19263 GCA_900060175.1 Ferrisia virgata
GGGGGGGGGGGGGGGGGGGGGAATAAATCAATAAAAATAAATATCTGACTTGCCTAAAAATCATCTTAATAGTCTTCTAGGGCCCCAAAAAGAATTTTATTGATATTCCCCCCTCGGTCGCTGTTGGTCGATAGACTGTATCAGCCTGGTTTCCATTAACAATATGACATAGAAAATCAGGCTAACTGGTTTTGCTAATAAACGCTACGAATTAACAATAAAATTTTTAAAAATCCCACCGATATCCTGGCTGGTTCAATGTAAATACTGAACAACGCTAGTTTTTGAGGGTGTCTTTTCTCGAACACGTAACGACATTTCCCACTGGTGACACGTGGTGACTAGTACCTCGTACACGGGCTGCCCCATTAAAAACTAAACAAACCCTAGCACAAAACATCGAAAGATGTTTAATAGCGCATTCTACAAATTTCCATCAACAACGGACCATCGAAATCTAGACCATCGAAACGCGGATTGTTCACATTTCAATGGTCAACTGTTCTAGGCTATTAATATCTGGGTCGTTGAAAATGGGTTTCTGTTAGATAAAAAAATTACATACAATGAAAAAAATGCTAAGCAATTTTCAAAATCCCTAAAGTTGAAAAAAAATCACAAATGAAACCCAAACAATAGGAAAATCTGCGAGGTGAAGCCATTTTTTGACAGATTTGTCACTACTTCAGATGAAATTTGCACTTCTGCTGGAACCAGAGAAGTGATAAAATGAAGAAAAGTTGACAGTCAAGATGTTGTCCGGATATCGATGCTCTACTATTGACAGTCCATCGTTGACCATCAACTATTAATGGTCAAGTGTTGATGGATTCGCACCATTAGGAGTTGACAATCGAAATGTTGATGGTTCACTATTGTTGGTCAACTAATGACAGTCCACTGTTGACCACCAACTGCTTCAAATTTACCAACCAATGTTAACAATTTTATCAACTTTCAAAATTGCTAACTAATTTATCAAAATGTTATGAATAGCCTGAAAAATAAATTTTCCCAAAACTTTGCAAAATAGCAATTCTCATAGCTAAAAAAAATTCATTTAGCACGTACCAACGTACATTTTTGGTTAAGAAAACATTTTCAGCAATAATTTTTTTTTTTGAACTAAAATTTTCTCTTGCCTATTTATTCAAATTTTAATGTGTTTACATCGCATTTGCGACAAAGACTGGACGATTTTTGGAAAATTTAGGGCTGCAGTCGAGTCATAATTATACCTCGCCATCATTACACTATTCTGGAATTTTACTGTTTTTCCAATTTCCACCGGTGACGGTTTTGCCTATTTTGCCACCACAGACAAAACATTCTTTGTCAGCATTTGAAAAAAATAAGGGACGAAAACGTCATGCTGACAATTAGCACTCGAGAAGAATTTTCAAGGAATTTCTTTCAAAATTGAAAGACAAGATAACGCCCGAGCGAAGCGAGGGAAAATTTTTTCCGAAATATTAGGAATAAAGGGGGCAAAAAATGGTGCCCTAGTGTATCGATAAATTCTAAATGCCAAATTTCATTACATGTTAAGATCGATTCATTCCGCAAAAAGGTATGCTTCCAATTTATAAGCCCTAAAGCTCCCTCCCTTGGATGTGACTTCACTCTCATTTAAGTCAAGTACCGACTAGTTTTGATACAAGCCTGCTCTCAATATCTAAATATTTTCATCTGCATTTCAACACGAGGCAAAAATGTACGATCCACTTCGACAGATGGAAGGGAGGGTAACAGGATTTAAATTTCCTTTGATGTGTTAGAAAATGTAACCGTACAGGTACAACTCGAGCGAAGCGATTGTGAAAATTTTACAAAATATTCGTTACAACGGGTTGCAAAATGATTATACACATTAGAAAATGTTGGAATAAAAATTTCAAAACTTTTCACCCCTAAAAATCGATTACAGCGGGCACAAATCCGGAAAGGTTCCGTAGTAAACCCATCACTGATTCCGACATTCCATTAATTTTCATTTTTTCCAACTTCAACTTCTACCAACTGTCACCAAATTTTGCCAACTCTCGAACACTTGGAGGGGTGAGACGTACCCCACACTCCCCGTTCAGCAGGTCTCTGCATCCGAGGGGAGATATACGCAGAAGAGACTTACAAAACATAAGAAAGCTCGCCTTAAAAATTCACTATTTCGGAGCTTAAAGAGAGAGTGCAACGAGTCTGACAGGTCGAATCTTCCAAACAGCACTTGTTTAGCCTGTACCAAGTCTGCACACGAAATTTCAACTGCCTAGCTTAATTTGGAGGCGTGATAGAGGAGGAGAAGTGTGTTTTTAAGGTGGAAATGATGAAAAGCTCCCATATCATCCTTCATAATTGACCTGGGAGGCTGATTATAAATATCTAACATGTCCGAAAATGGTCTCAATGATCGTCCAGGACTGTAAAAAGGATTTTGTTGATTCTCACACATCCATTCGCTGTAGTTTGCTAGTCCCTAATGGTCGGATTTACATTGACAAAGATCCTCCTCTTTTTTTCCTCTACTATTTATTAAGGGTGAATGGAAGTTTTTTTTTTTTTTTATTTTTGGAAAAAAAAAAACTCGCGAATGTTTGGGTAAATTACATGAAAATTTGTCAAAAAGCTCGACTTTTCAGACCCTCGTGACCTTTTTGAAAAAAATTTACTCATCGGGACCGCTGGGCATAGTGTTAATAAAATATACCTCGACTTCGTAAGATGATTTTCACGTAATGTATAAAAATATAATTTTACTGTAAAATTTACAAACTTACGTAGATATCTTGAGAATAGCATTAGGCTCGAATGTCCATGGGAAAAAATTGCAAAAACAATGAAAAAAATTATCTAATTTAGGTGAAAAAATAGTGGAAAAAAATTTTCATTTAAGTAGCGAGAAAAAATAATTTTCGGAGTAATAAAATCATCCCACAAGTACAAAACATGTATAACACGTAAGAAACGTACGAATAATAATTAATGGCATTTGGATATGATATCACTGACAAAGGTAAAAGTAACGATGGAAAACAAATAATCGACTAACAAACTTACGCTTCACAAGCCGGTAATGTTTACACAGATGACTATTTACACATGACAAATTTCGTAACTTAAAACGTAATGTGCTGCTTCTTTTACATACACGAAAAAATCATGGATTATTAAAAAACCCTACACAAATGGATCTCTTATCATAATTGTTCGAGTGCTCACAACGGTGTAGGTAAACTGAAAACCGCAGCTCATTCCAAGCATCCACATTGCTATGTCTGCACATGGACTAAACCTGATTACAATTATATTCGTGATGATTTTCACTACTCAATTATTCTGTCCGCGTATCGAAGCCAAATGTAATCAGACAAGAAAGCAGTTCATTGATGGTGGAGGGTAAGTAGTGAAATTTTTCACCTGCTTTACATGTCACCCTTGTTTCCGCTTCGCATTCCCATCCTTTTTCGACGATTCCTCATTCCTTTTGATGTTTCCTTTCGCGTTTGTATTCTACGTTACATTCTCTCTTCACTTTCGACTTTCCAAGCTAGTTTACCATTACAGTTTTTTTTTGTAAATCATTGATACTGCAGTTGGACGAAATCAGCTGTTGATACACAAATTCTTTTTGATAATTTTATGAAAATAATTTCCTTTGACCAGACCATGTCTTACGCTTACTAGCTTGTTAGCCACGGAACGTAAGGACTTAAAAATTTAAACTTATGTCATTCGAAATGTGATTCTGAACTCGTATGGGTACTAGATTTTATTATTTGACACGTGCAGAGTTTTCCATTGAAAAAAGCTCACTATCGTATGATCTTATAACTGTACGTATATTTTTTCTTACAGCACGAGAGTCTGCACAGAACTACAATACTTCGCTGGCATAAACATTTGTCAACCTGGTTGGGGATCCTGTCAAGATGTTTTGGTCTACTTTAAAGATGGTATTAAATCAGTAGAGCTTTACCTTTGCGAATACAATTCTATTAAATATTGCGCATTTGCTGTAGACAATCTTACTAGGGGGTTTAACACAATGAGGCAAATTACAAAACGTCACGGAGTGTTCCAATTTGAGTACACGTATTGCGAATGGACTACGAGTGTAGATTTTACGCATAAAAATGTTGTATGCGCAAACTGTTAATAAAAGAGACGATTGACGAAGACTAAAAACGATTTTTATTTCTTAATCTTACGTACATGTTAGATTATTATATTATATAGAAGGGGAAGAGTGCTTAATAAGCAATAGTCATCGTATCATCGATAGCCTATCAACTATTCGATTATATAAGACATTTTGCTTTTTCAACACAAACAAGCAGTAAACTCGCTTTCCAGTCGCAGCATTTTTTGTGACATCGTTTCCGACCTCTTTCATTAGATTTCCGTTCAATTCTCTAAACAAATTTTTGTATCTTTAGTATCGGCAGCACTGACGTTCACATTAATTACCTTTTTTTAAAATTTTACCGTTTATTGTTATGATTATTAATTTTTAGATTATGTGAAAATAAACGACTTGTTCAACGTGTCTTTAAGTTTTCGTTTTTCTTTTATACGCGTACGAAAAAACCATTACGATGATATCGACTCGATTGTACTTTATAAAATTTCGCGAATAGTTTCGTGTTGTTTGCACTGCAAACAAATTACTAGAATAATGGCACCGTCCAAAGGTAACGCGAATGTAATTCTTAAACTTCGTAATAACATCATCATCAGTCTAGAAACAAGCAAACAATGGATCTAGAATGTAAGCCTTCAAAAACCTCCTCAAAAACTGAAAGCCCCATTGACATTTGTGCAACAGTAGCATCAAGAATTTATTGCTTCAAGATACCTTTACACTCAGGACTTAGAAAAAGCTACCCAAAAAACCACATATTCACGAGCGGTGAGGCTGAAAATTCGAGTCCCCCAAAAGACACATCTAGGGCTCCTACTAAATTTACGTAGCTAATGCCAAGCTCCTGACTCAATTAGGAGTGGAGTTATGCGAGGATAAAACTCAAAAAATAAGAATAAAAAATCAAACAACCCCACGTATTTCGGACTGTGAAATGATGGAATGGGGTTGAAAAGTCCAGATCGCCTGAAAGGCACACCTAAGGCTCCTACTAAATGTACGTACGTAATTTCAACTTCTCAGCACAATTTGAAGGGGAGTTATACGCGAGGAACGAACTTAGAATATACGAAAAAAACGATCAAAAAACCACTTTTTTGGGACTGTAAGGGGGTGAAATGGTGACAAAACAAATTCCAACCTTCGAGACCAATTTGGTGGAGAGATAGGTGAGAAACTGCCCTATTTTAAAGTCAAAAAGGGCGTAGGGACCACCATATCTCACCCTCCTGATTGACTTAAGAGGTCGATTTTAGGACATGTTTTAAAACTTTGGATTGTCTATGGATTGGCGTAAAAAAGGGCAATTTTTGCGTTTTTGATTCCTCAACATTCGTTCCCCAAAATTGGGATATAAGTGAATTTCGACTATAGTTCATACCCACTAATATATACCTGATCCGTCCCCCAAACTAAGCCGACTGACCAAATTGGAGCCAATTTCGGTCGGTATCGAGCGGAGTAAATGATTTTATTAATGTTCATGGAGAAAAAACATAAAAATAAGTATCTGACAAAGCCAAAAATCGTCTCTAGTTTTTGAGGGTGTCTTCTCTCGGCCAGCGCATTCTACAAATTTCCATCAACATTTGACCATCGAAATCCAGACTACCAAAACCCGGATTATTCACATTTTAATGGTCATCTTGCCTATTAATATCTGGATCGTCAAAAATTGGTTTATGTTCGATACAAAATGTACATATTATGGAAAAAATGCTAAGCAATTTTCAAAATCCGAAAAGTTGAAACGAGATCAAAAATTGTTAGAGTTGAGTTTTCGAAAACGAAACCCGGACAATAGGAAAATCTGACTCCAAAAGCATCACGACGCGAAGCTATTTTTTGATAGGTTCGTCACTTCAGATGAAACTTGCACTTCTGCTGAAACCAGAAAAGGGATAAGATGAAGAATTTTGAAAAGTATCGATGCTCAACTATTGACAGTCAACCGTTGACCATCAACTATTACTGATGAAGTGTTGATGAATCCGGTCCGTCAGGAATTGGCAATCGAAATGTTGATGGTTCACTATTTTTGGTCAACTTTTGACATTCCGCTGTTGCCTACCAATTGCTAATAAAAAAATGCTTAGCAAATTTCCCAAAATGCTGATTGCTAAAAAACCACACCGATGCAGTTTGGACTTGCGCTGGAGCAGGGCAAAGTAGTAATGCCCGGAGCTGAAAAGTTGAAATCACCGAAGGGCCAATACATGCCAAATTATAACTTTCCAGCTGGATTTTGAAGTGAGATATACCCGAGTGAAATTCAAAACATGACTCGCCCTTGGAGGGAATGCAACGAGTCTGAAAAATCGAATCTCCAAAAAGTCCATCCATCCCCTCTACCAAATCTGCATACAAAATTTTAACTTCCTAGCTTAATTTGTAAGCGTGGTGTAGGAAAAGTCAGTTTTCAAGGTGAAAATGATGAAAACTTCCCATATCACGCTTCAAAATTGAACCGGGAGGCTGATTACAAACATCGGATACAGCCTAAAATGGTCTCAATGGTCATCTAGGAGCCCAAAACGGTTTTCTTTGTTTTTCACACTTCCATGCGCTGTAGGTTGAATGTCCCCAATGGCCTGATTTTCATTGACAATGAGAGGTGCATGAAATTCCAAAGTATTATTCGCGATTATCGCTGAAAAAAATTTTCATCGTAATAGTAGAGAAAAAATACTTTTCGGAGCAAAAAAATTGACACTCACAAATCAGGCCGAGAATAAATCGCGAAAACACGAAAAGGAAATCTTTTATTATGGTAGGCTACATGATGAGTGCCACTACAAATTTCAGTTCTAGGAATTTGCTTTTCTTAGCCTGCTAAAATTTTTTATACTAATAAGTGCATGATTCAATTCCCAACAATAATAAAAAAATCGTACGGTAAGAAGTGAAATCGAATAGCCAAGATCACACTCCGCAGTATGGAAAGTAAATATATGTACACCTGTGAAAAACATGTATGATACGTAAGAAACGTGCGAATAATAATTAATGGCATTTGGATATGATATCATTGACAAAGGTAAAAGTAGCGATGGAAAACAAATAATCGACTAACAGACTTACGCTGCACAAGGCAGTAATGTTTAAACAGATGATTATTCAAACATTACAAATCTCGTTACTTACAACGTAACGTGCTGGTTCTTATAAATTCACGAGTAAATCGTGGATTATAAAAAATCCCACACAAGGTGGTTTTTTTTATTATAATTGTTCGAGTGCTCACAGCTGCGTAGGTAAACTGAAAACCAAAGCTCAGTCCAAGTATCTACATTGTTATGTCTGTACGCGGATTAAACCCAATTACAATTATATTCGTGATAATTTTCACTATTCAATTATTCTTTTCGCGTATCGAAGCCAAACATAAGTTGACAAAAAAGCAGTTCATTGAGAGTGGAGGGTAAGTTGGGAAATTTATCACCTGCTTTACTTGCCACCCTTGTTTCTGCTTCGCATCCCATCCACCTTCAACGATTCCTCATTCCTTTTGATGTTTTCTTTCGCGTTCGTATTCTTCGTTACATTCTCTCTTCGTTTTCGACTTTCCAAGCTCGTTTACCATTACAGTTTTTTTTTTTGTAAATCATTGATACTGCAGTTGGACGAACTCAGCTGTTGATACACAAATTCTTTTTTATAATTTTATGAAAATAATTTCCTTTGACCGCACCATGTCTTACTTTTACCAGCTCGTTAGCCAGGGAACGTAAGGACTTCAAAATTTAAACTTATGTCATTCGAAATGTGATTCTGAACTCGTATCGGTACTAGATTTTATTATTTGACTCGTGCAAAGTTTTTCATTACAAAAAGCTCATTATTGTATGATCTTATAATTAAACGTACATTTTTTCTTACAGCACGAGAGTCTGCACAGAACCACAATTCTTCGCTGGCATAAACGTTTGTCAACCTGGTTGGGGATCCTGTCAAAATGTTTCGGTCTACTTTAAAGATGGTATTGACACAGTACAGCTTTACCTTTGCGAATACAATACTATTAAATATTGCGCATATGCTCTAAACAATCTTACTTCGTCTTTTAATACGATGAAACAAATAACAAAACGTACCGGAGTGTTCAGACATGAGAGCACGTATTGCGAATGGACTGATAGTGTATATTTTACACATACAAATGTCGATTGAACTAACAAGCAGTAAACTCGCGTTTACAAACTTTTTTCATTACATTTCCGTTCAATTCGCTCAGCTATTTTTTTTTTACGTCAGTATTGGCAACAGTGATGTTCACATTGCTTACTTTTTTTTTAATTTTCCCATTTGTTGTTACGATTATTAATTTTTAGATTATGTGAAAATAAACGACTTGTTCGACGTATCTTTAAAAGTTTTCGTTTATAATAATGATCTCGACGTAATTGCACTTCGTAATAAACTCGTGAATAGTTTCGTGTTGTTTGCATTGGAAACAAACTATTAGCATAATGTCACCGTCCAAAGGTAACGCGAATGTAATTCTTAACTTTCGTAATAACATCATCATCAGTCTAGAAACAAGCAAACAATGGATGTAGAATGAAAGCCTTCAAAAACCTCCACAAAAAATGAAACCCCGATTGACATTTGTACAAAAAAATATCAAGAACCGGTTGCTTCAAGCAATGAGCTCGAGTTTGATTTTACTGATGAGTTTCTCAACGACAACGATACCTGTCTACTCGTTACTGAAAACTTATACCACGATATAATCGCAATCTTTTCGAATATGTGTGTAACTTTTACGGTGGTCCATGGTGGCAGAAATGGCTTGCAATATATTGTAATTATAGACCTCAGATTACGTGCTAGATAAAATTCCAAACCTCTCTAAACCTCTTTTTTCCTCGGGTCCATTCTTCAAAACAGAGCTACATAAATCAAATGAACTATATTTACCAAACACTCAGAATGATCGGTCAATTCGAAAATTTGTGAAAAAAAATCAAAATCACCTTCCATATACCTCTAAAAGAACTCGATTCATCAATACATCGTACTGCATCTGTCGAGTGTTATTGTATTTCGCTGTCATAACAATGCGATAACACGTTCTTCCTACAAAACCAAACTTGATATGAATTATTTGGGATGAGTACTTTTAGTTTCTATCATTTTTTTTTTTTTTTTATCATTTTGGAACGTCGATTTTTCTGACTTTTGTCAAGCAATAACTTGCTGGTGGGCCACTGGTGAGACGCAAAAGAAAAAGTAACAGATGCAAGGACAAGAAATTTTATCGTGATATTTTTATCCGGCAATTGATCGAAATTACCACAAAAGCGATGATACACATCAAAGTCTATAATTAGCATTGTGGGTAGGGAGGGCTCCAAAAAGGCGCATCCAGGGTCCCTACTGAATATACATACCTAATTTTAACTTCCTAGCTAAAGTTGGAGAGGAGTTATACGAGGAACAAGCTCAAAAAATAAGAAAAATCGCCCAAAAACCCCCATATTTAGGGCTGGAAGGGAGTGAAATGAGGCTGAAAAGTCGAGACTCCCCCCCCGCCCGCCAAAGGCACGTCTAGAGTCCCTGCTAAATGTACATATTTTAAGTTCCTAGCCTAATTTGGAAGGGAGTTATGCGAGGAACAAACTCAAAAAATGAGAAAAAACGAACAAAACCCCACTTCTTAGAGGCTGGGAAGGGGGTGAAATGAGGCTGAAAAGTCAAGACCACGAAAAAACACATTTAGGGCACCTACTAAATGTACATACCTAATTTCAAGTTCCTAGTTCAATTTGGAGGAGAGTTATGTGAAGAAAAAACTCAAAAAATTTCAAAAATGGGCAAAAGCGATGAAACCCCACTTTTTTGGAGGTATGAGGGAGTGTAACAGAGCTAAAAAGTTGAAACCCCCAAAATGCACGTCTAGGGCCCCAACTGAATGTACATACCAAATTTCAACTTCCTAGCTCAATTAGATCGGGAGACAGGGGGGGGACAGCTCTTTTTTAGGGTCAGAAAGGGGGAAAATCCTCACATCTTCCCTCCTAATTGACTGATAAATAAAATTAAACTTGAATTTAATCGCTCAAATTGATAACTAAAAAAATTAATTAATAATAAAACCAAAATTATTAAAATTTCATAAGAAATAAATACAATTAAAATATTATAAAAAAATAATAATAAAATGAAATTAATCATTAATAAAATTAAAGAGATTGATTTTTGGATATACTATACAACATTTAATTCCCTATCAATTGGCTTAAAAAGGGGCAATTTATGTGTTTTTGACCCCTCAGCACCCCCTCCCCCAAAATGGAGCGATTTAGGCCGGTATTGAGCGGAATAAATAATTTTAATGCTCATGGAAAAAAATGAAAAAAAAAAAAACAAAAATAAAGATTTTGCATGGCTAAAAATCATTCCAATGGTCTTCTAGGACCCCAAAACGGTTTGTTCATATTCTCCCCTCATCCACCGTTGGTTTATAGACTGTAATAGCCTGGTTTTCATTGATAATATGACACAGAAAATCAGGCTAAAAATCGAAGGGTAATGAATTTTTGGATTTATTCGAAGCTGCAGTCTACAAGTTACATAATACGGGTGAGAAATTGGTTGAAAATACCCAATCGCACTATTTCCTTCTTAAAATGTCCGTTAATATGAAAAATCTGGTCGATACTGGTTCGTTAATCGATGAAAGAAAAAAGCTGAACAGAACTGAAGCAAATTACGAACAAAAGCGGAAAACTGTCACAAGAAAAATCGCCAAGTTCGCAAGAAAGGATAAAAACAATTTCATTTGCGCAGTGTGCGAGGAAATCTAAGACCACACTGAGATAAATGAAACAAGAGATTTGTTTCGAAAAGCCAGTCTTCTGAGCATTAACGATCAAGAATGAAGAAGGAGAGCTTGAGCCAGATTTCCAAGATGTAGCAGAGGCGTGGAAGAGATACTGCGAAAAGCTGTACCAAGCAAAAAGAGAGGCCATGGATGGAAATAAAAGAATAATGGAAGTCGCCATAGAAATGAAACTCGAGCCAGCAATTTTATTTGAAGAAGTAGAGAGAGTAATCGCGTATAAGAAGAACAACGTACCATATGCGAGTAAAGTTATGCTGAAAGTAGGGCTGGGGTATAAGAGAAAAAATCTTGAACATCAGTAAAATGATCGAAAAAGCTCAAGAATACAATATGGAAATGATCTTGTGCTTTGTTGACTACAAAAAGGCTTTCAACTATGATGATTCGAAGAAGTTATGGGCAATACAATTTAGCATCGGGCACGCCAGTACACCTGGTTGCGGTAATCAAAAACCTCTATGAGAAAGGACAGCACACAGTGCGCTTAACAGCGATGCAACATCAAGCGAATTCCAAACGAGCAGAGGGGATGAGGCAAGGAGGTATCCTGTTATCGTTACTGTTCAACCTCTATGGAGAATACATCATGAGGAGAACGATGTAAAGTGAAAATCTTGAGGAAGCCTGAAACGGAGGTGTGGTAATTGGAGGACATAAATTTACGGATCCCAAGATTTGCAGATGACATCACCCTGTGAAAGCGGCCAGTATTGAAGAAATGAAAAACCTACAGAACAAGTTGGAGGTAGCTACCATGACGATAAACTGTTCCAAGACAATGGTGATGATCATTGATCGCCCCAAAGAGAATAGGCCAAAGGCGGCAAAGATAGCTGGAGTGGAAATGATCTCACACTTTGCATACCTAGCATCTGAAGCAGACGATAATGGTAGACGCGAAAAGGAGATAAGCCGAAGAACGCAGATGATGAAAAATGCAATGGTCAAGTTAAATAAGGTATAGCGACATTGCGCAATCGCCGAACATCCAGAGGTCAGACTGGTTTGCACTCCAATATTTTCGATATTTCTGTATGGAGCAGAAATGTGGACAATCCAACAAAAGGAGAGTCAAAAAATTGACGCTTCAGAAATGTGGTGCTGGAGATGGATACTGTGAATACTTTGGACATCTAAATGGACAAGCAACCAATTCTATAAGAGATTGGAGAAGAACGACGTCCTTCAGCTGAGATTTATGCCAGGATACCGAAATACTTTGGGCATTTAACACGAGCCAATACACTGAAGTCCACACCAAAACAGGGAAAAGTTAATGGTAAAAGGAGCAGAGGGAGGTCCCCAACTAGGTGGATGCACGTTTGCAGAATGTATCAGACTGGCTCAGAATTGGGAACGATGGCGTAACTCGTTCGGATATATTAAAATACATACTCTACACTACGTATATACGAAATTTCTGCTTTTGTTGGATTTTTCTCGGGTTCAAACAGAAGGATAAACTTTAGAGAGAATATCGTATACATTGGAAAATTGGGGGGGAGCTATTTAAATCGCAGAGGCTTCTTCAGAATATTTTGCAAATATCTCAGAGTTAGTGACTCCAATTGATAATTCTGGTTTTGAAGAGCAGGTTTTGCCAAACTCTTTCAGTTTTACCAAAAGCAATGAAGCTTACGATTAAACGTCTAGTTAGATAATTGAGGCCAAAATTGATGCTGATCTATTTAAATTGGTGCCAATCGTTTGTGCTAAGTTTTTTCTGGATTGTGCCACATACCGCACCCTTTCAACTCCCCCCTTTCCTCAGTGTTGTGGATACTTTATTAGAATAGATGTACAATGTACATACCAGTGGTATTTGCGGAGCTTGGATACTCAATATTTGGTTTTTACTTTTTGGACACTTAGATTAAATATTTCTCAGGACAAAAGTATTATAATTTCTTGAAAATTGTTTTCACCTTCAGGCAAGTGATAAAAATTTGAAGTTGATGATGAACAAGCTTCATACCCTTCATTAGAACAAAACAAAAAACTCATTAATTTAGAGTTCTTATTTCAAGACAGATTTCTAGAACTAGTAAGAATAACGTCATGGAAATTTTTTTCACCATATACGATTCAATTCGCAGCAATGTAAAAAAATTTTGAACATTAAGACAGGGAATAAAATCTTCCAAATTACAACCTACAGTATGGAAAGCAAATACATATGTGTGGAATATGTGAAAAATACATATTACGAAGAAACGTGCGAATAATTAATGGCATTTGGCTATGATATCATCGGCAAAAGTAAAAATTGCGATTGAAAAAAATCATCGACTAACAAACTTGCGCTGAGCAAGCCAGTAATGTTTAAACAGATGACGATTGAAATATGGCAAATTTCGTCACTCGTTTATAAGAAAACCTAGGCGAGACAGTTCTTTCATCAGAATAGTTCAAATATTAACAGCTCTACACATAACTGAAAACCGAAGCTTATTCCAAGTATCCACATTACCATGTCTGCGCGCGGATTAAACATAATTACAATTATATTCGTGATAGTTTTCAACATTGGGTTAATTAGTTTGCGTATCGAAGCCAAACATTACCAAACAAAACAGGAGTTCATAGCCGACGGAGGGTAAGCAGTGAAATTTTTCACCTACTTAGCTTGCCACCCTTGTTCCTGCTTCGTATTCCCACTGACATTCAACAATTCTTAAGAGTTAGACAAAGTCAACAGTTGATACAGAATTTTTTCTTTATAAATTTCATAAAAACAATTTCCATTGAACCATACAAATTCTGTTATTTCTGCTTTTGGTTTCCATGAGATCTTAAGTAGTCTGCGATAACACGACATTTCTGAGTCTGATATTTTCTTTTCACACTCCGAATTCATGGTCCTTGTTTGTACTCCATAATGGACCAAGCATAGCATGAGTTTTTGGTTTTAATATCGTCTTTTTTATTTTATGTCGAAGAAAAGTCTCTTTTTATTTCACATTTTGTAATTTTTTTTACCTGATTGTTTATTTTAAAGAAGAAATACGGATGTTTATTTAATTTTAGAGGCTGCAATTATTATTTTTATAAAGATTTGTTTCTGTTTTGTTGTAACTTGGTTGAAAAATAAACATTGAAAGGCAACTTTCCATACAATTTCAGGATGTGTAAAAGAGTTTAAATCACGATCGTGAATACCTACCTCTAGAGTTCGTTGAGCGTGAGCCAGAATTTTTTTTAGGAGCAGCTGCGAAGCACCATATAAATAAATAAATGACGTAATGGAAGTCCCAAAAGGAGTAGAGTAAATATTCGCTTTTCTTCCAAGTTGAATGCAATGATTCGTTAAGTACTTGAAAACAGTAAACATTTTAATCTCATGATCTCATCGGCATACACGTTGAACAGCCTTGGAGAGAGCGGCCATCCTTGCCTCAGTCCCTTCTTTAGGCTGCATTTATTCTTCCAAGTATTCTCTTCCGATCTTTATATTGGGATTTCTCTTTGTCTGAGGCAGGAACTAGTGGGTTGGTGGTGTTTTGCTGTTCTTCTGCGTAAAATCCATTGATGGTATTTGCTTGGAATATAGTTTTCGGCTTACTTCATTCCTCCAGCTTCCACCACCTGGAGAATCTGCTTTAACCATCTTCACCAGCTGCGAGTCTGCCGAACAATCCGTTCCTGCCACACTCGACTGGGATGCGCACAATTCTACTGGTTTTTTATATTCACCTACATCCTCAGTCACTGATGGACTAGCATGTCTTGAGGATGCAAAGCTATTGCCTAGAAAGACCCGAACAGTAACTCTAGCGAGAAGAAATCTTTACTCCTGCGAGGCATTAATATTAGATCTTATTATTTTACAAGGTGCAGAGTTTTTCAGCGGTATCGTATGATCTGTATTTGTTTTATGTTATAGGACGAGAGTCTGCACAGATCCACAATTCGATAATATAGACCTTTGTCGACCTGGTTCAGGATCCTGCGAAAATGTATGGGTCAGATTTGAAGGTGGCTTCAAACGTGTAAAACTTTACCTATGCAAATACAAAGCTCTGAAATATTGCGCATATGCTTATCACACATATGGTACTGCGTTTAGTACGATGTTGCAAATTAGAAAACTTTTTGGACCAACGCTTGGAATTATAGCGTATTGCGAATGGACTAAGATCGTACCTGATATGGACTGAAAGATATTAAATGAACTGACAAATGACAAATTCGCTTTCAAAGCGAAGACGTTTTTGAGACATCATTGCTGACCTCTTCAATATATATTTTTTCTCAAGAATCCTCTGTTCAAGTTCTAATATCCTTGATGTAGAGTTGATTAATTTAATAATTTTACAATGCATGTACACTTTAAAGCAAATAAGAGTATTTTCTTTCTCGTGCATCGCTTCATTGTTACATTTTTCTATAAGTCGTATTCATGTATCATCATCTTCAATTCAACAACTACATTTGTAGAGTCCACTGTATAATTGTTCAGTTGGCAAATGTAATAAAACTGATACCACAGCTCTAGTCGAGCTCATCGTTGATTGGCTATTGTACAAATCGCTGTATGCTTGTCAACAGCAAATTCAAGATTTTCACTAATCAGATTAATCGTACAGATCTGCCAAGGTGTTTTGATCTTTTAAGAATTGAGGAGCCTACAGGGTTTTTATGAGGATGTGGCTAGTTGCCTGGTTACTTGCCTAAAGGAATACGATTAGGCACTGATTATAAAATTGATGCCGGAGATTTCCCTGACTACCATGCAATCATTGTTGTTGTATGGATTTTCCACGGATTTTCAAAGTTGAGGAATCAGTTGATCAATATTAAGTATTGTGATGAAATTTTTAGATCATACAGAAAGCTTGATATGCAGCTTCTGGTGATAAACCAGCACCACATAATGGATAAGTTACAATTGAAAGTGTACGTAAAGAGATGAAGATCACAAATCATTTTGAAAATCATTCCACTAAAGCACATGTAACAATTTTTTAAAAGTCACGTTTTCTTCCCACGTTGAAAAACGAAAGCGTGGTTAGTTTATGGCGCTGTGACGTCACATCCCGAATTTTACGTTTTATAATAAGCGGCGTACATACGCCCGACACTGTTTTTACAATGGTTTTAGAATTTTTTTGAGGTATTTTTTTCAAAAGGAACGGAATTTTTTTTATACTGCTTTTGTATTTATAAATGGTAAATACATATTCGACAGTTTGAGCTGAAAAGCAGTAATGAAGCTCAATTTTTCAGTACTAATGTGATTACAACAGGAATATGGATGTTTCTAGAATTTTCTTCGACACTTACTCTGCATTTAAAACAAAATCTGAGCGATTTTGGTCTGCATCAAGCATAATAAAATGATTTTAGTCTTCGGGGTAAAAAAAATCTGGCATGGTGAAAAATGATCGTAATGGTCTTCCAGGCCCCGAAAACGGTTTTTGTTCATATTCTCTCCCCCTCCAAAACCCCGCAGGTTGATAAGCTCTAATACTTTGTAATTTATGTGGTAAATCGTTTCTTGACCTTCGATTATTCCCCAAGGAAAATACCAGCACCAAACCTAAAATTGCACTGGCTAGGCTCAGTATAGGTAGGTATAAGGTCACGAGCGTGGTCATTATGATGGATTACGAATGATGCCTAGGCTTAGCCAACGAAATACCAACTAATTCGATTCGGAGAACTTTCAAATACCTCCTCTTTGAAATAAAGCAAACATCGCGGGGTTAAATAAAAAATCTGATTTGATTTTAGATTTTTCCAGAAAAGCTCTGTTTGACCTTCCCTAATTAGGGGGAGGGGCTCAAATTTGAACCATTACGCTGATGAAATGAAATTAAAAAAAAAATATATCTACGTGATAAAGGGATTAAATGCGTATCTAAAAAGCATAGTTTCAAAATTGTACCAAACCATTATCTTTATTTTAAAAAATAAATATAATTTCGAAACGTCATTCTGGCATAACTTATGCTTTAGAGGGAGGGAGGGGGGTGGTTGGTGTTGATTTTTTTCAAGGATGACTCACATCTAAATCCACAACGTACCAAAAAATTGCGCAAATCGATCAATTAGCGTTCTCCAAAAAAAAAACCAACCTTTTTAAAAAAAAGGGCCCTCTCGAAAATCAGTGAGATTGAGGGCCCAAAACTTTGGTCAGGTCAGATAGTATGCAACTATTACCAAAATATCATGTGAAAATTTCGCCGGGGCGAATTCACTATGATTATCCCCACAGCCTTGCCAACTGAATAACTCCTATTTTTGAGAACTGTAGAGGGGTCTGACATTATGAAAAATTTAAAAAATACATGGAAGATATACAACATCTAGAAATTTTTCCGTATTTCCATGTACGAAGGGGATCCTACAAGCCACCCCGAAGTTTTCAAAGTCCATTTCGAGGTCATATTTAGGGTCCGAAAAATCTGAAAATATTCCATAACACTCCCCCTGAGTACTTTCATATTCATACCAAATTTGAGAAAAGTCGATCGAAAATTCGCAGAGAAAAAAAATGTAAAACCCTCCACGCAAAGTACATTTTTTATCGCCCCACCTCCTAGAGACAAGATGAAAAATCGCAAATACGCTCAAAAATCATCTTTTACTAGTGCTTAAGTAGTCCCTTAAAAAAACTGAACTCCAAGACCCAAGGGCAAATCGCCCTCCTTATCTTGCTATAGCCTTGATCAGAAATAACAAAAAAATGTGGAAAAATAGGCGAAAATTGGTGTCTAATATGTGAAAAAAAAAATGGTTAAAAATTACTGAAAATTGGCCTGATCAAAAAATGTTGAAAAAAGTAGGCGAAAATTGATCAAACATAGTAAAAAAGACGATGAAAATTGAGTAAAAGTTGAACAAAACAGCGGAAAAAGTGTAGAAAATCGACTGAAAATCACTTGACCTAAAATATGAAAGAAGTCATTAAATGTCATCGAAAATTAATAAAAAATCGCGAAATATAGTTAAAAAATAAGAAAATGTCAACTTTAAAAATGAAAAAAAAATCGTCAGGTCATGGAAAATTGACTTAGAATATGAAAAAAAAAACAAATCAATGAAAATTGAGTAAAAAATTGACAAACATTATTTATTTAATAATTTTTACATATCAATTTTTCTCATCAAGGAAGCAGTAAGAAAACATATTTTACGGAGTAAAAAAATCAACTTGAAGCCATCCCCAAAAACACATTTTTCATTCCCTCTCATCATTTTAGGCCCAGAAGAAATCGCGAATATACCCAAAAATCATCTTTCATTATGGTACCTGATGAGTTTCACCAAAAATTTGAGTTAAATAGAATTGCTATGCTTGCCCTGATTTGATTTTTTTCATGTCATTAAGTGCGTGATTCAATTCGCAACTATGATAGAAAATCATACATTAAGAAGTTGAATCGAATCCCTAAGTTTAGAGTCAGCGGTATGAAAAGTAAATACATGTACACCTGTGAAAAACACGTATAACACGTACGACGAAAAAACATTTGAATAATTAATTGCATTCGGGTATGATATCATCGGCGAAGGTAAGAGTAGCGAAGGAAAAAAACATCGTCCAATAAACTATCATTACGCAAGCCATGTTTAAACAGACAACTATTCAAATACTTATGACAAATATTCTCCCCCCTCCTTCTTTCCACCGTCGAAATATACCGTTTTCTACATAGATTATGGAATATAAAGAATTCGAAAAGTGGTAGTTGTTTTGCCATTGTTGTTCGTGCATTTACTTATCAAGTTGAAAACTAAAGCTTTTGCACAATTACTCTTCCAAGTATTCAAGTATCCAAATCTACATTATCATGTCTGTGCAGCGAATAAATCGATTTGCTATTACACTCGGGATAATTTTAAGTGTTCAGTTAATTTATTCACGTGTCGGTGCTAAATTTTATTCTACAAAAAAGGAATTTATTAGAAACGGAGGGTACGTAGCTACATACATTTCAATCAATGTTGTAAGGACAATTTAGTTTGTACGTAAGATCTACCTGTTAGATTACCATTTTTGTTGCAATATTACATAACTACATAGTCCATGTTCACCATACAATTTTAAGAATTCTAGTATTATATTTGTGGTGTCAGGAGGCTGTTTTGAGCAATCCTGACTCGGCCCTACTCCAAAATGCCCTCTATCTTCCGGATAGATATCAGCCTACAGCAAAGTACTGAGTCTACCGCATACCTAGCAGGTTTTATGTTCAAATGGACGGCGTACCAACCGTGATTCGGACCCCAGTTTGCAGATTTTTATTTCTCACCAGCTATCATTAGGCTGTCG
>FIZR01010763.1:0-11798 GCA_900060175.1 Ferrisia virgata
AAAAAAAAAAAAAAAAAAAAAAAAAAAAAATACCCACATAACCGAAATAATATTTAAAATGAAAAAACTTCCTGGTTACAAGATTAGAAATAAGTGAAAAAATGATTAAAGCGTTGATTAAATTTTAAAAATTAATTTTGAAAATAAATATTCTCTTATTGAAAAAGGTTACTCTTTGCAATTAAAACAAAAGTAACGAAAATTTTAAAATCATCTCATTTACCATTTTTAATTCAAAATCATAATCATTAGAAACTTCTCAAACATGATATTGACTTTTCAAGTCCTACTTCCCCCTCGCTCCATCCGATCAATATCACATTAATAGGTCACACTTACCACGCTAATTAACAAGTATATAATGGTCGTTGCTCTGAACGTACAACTGACAGCTGCTTGTTGAAAGCACATTCTAAAAAATGCATTAAGAAAAATTCACCAACAAAAAATTAACAACAACGGCGTATTTTAAATACTTCACAAAGAAACATTTACAACACTCGGACGAGTAGCGAGTTACTCGATGGAAATCTCGCGGAAGAATAAATTCTGCAAAAAAAAAAAACCATTCAACGACGAACTGGTTTTCGTGGGTAATGTCGTCGCGCGTCGCTATGAACTTTTTATCCATCCGATTACCTGATCGTAATGGTTGCTCGATACCATCCGCAGTTCCACATTACATTTTATTCGTCGAATAGTTTATCGAATTTTTCCCAAATTAGTAGTCTGCGTTGAGATGATGTCTGAAATCTTTTTAAATCTGAGTTCGCCGCCTGCACCGACCGTGCGTTTCTACGAAAATAAAATTTCCCACGTGTCACATTAAAACCCACAGATACCTACGTGGTAATTGAAAAATATATACACGATGCGTAAAGCGTAAAATTATTCCAAAATATTATCTTCTCGTTGAGAAGTAAAAAGAAATGCACTGTTTATGGACGAATATTTTTTCCAACAATATTGTATCAAAATGTATCAGATTTTTAGCTCAAATTGTAGCTTTTAAACAATAATTATAAACCCCTACGGTAGAATATACTTATACATTTAATACTGGCAAACAAAATATATTTTTTATTAGTCACGTTATCATATTAATAGGTAGTAACTAGACGAGTAGGTATCACATAGACAGCTACCTAGCTACTTAATATGTCATCAAAATACTTTGCACTCGATTACCAAAATAACTTTAATTATCAACACGAAAATTGCAAAAAAAAAAAATGACATCACTCGTTTTTATTTAACCCATCAATTCAAGACCAGTTCAGGGCCTTTTAACAATTAAGTACTGCGAGGAAATTTTTTTTTTTTAATAAAAAGGTCGACAATAATTTTAATTTATGTCTTGGAATGTTTTTTTGTCCTATTTTTAGCTTGATTATTTTCACTGTCATTGGATACCGAAAAAAATAGCTACTATGACAGGTCAATGAAAACTATTTCATCGTCAAAAAAATTCATTTTGAACGCAACAAAAGTAATTTTTTTCCAAGTTCGAAATGAAAAATTTATTCGTTGGCTCGACATGAATCACGAACCATGGTCATTAAGCTCGCTTTAGAGTAAAATTTAAGGAATAAAAATTACGTTCAGCTGGAGTTAAAATTAAGTTAGATATAAAATTTGGGGAGGGGATGTAGGGGAGTAACAATGGTAAAAAGAACTTCTCCAAAAACCAATCGATAAAGAATAAAAAGTTACACAGTATATTCAAAAATTAACCTACTGGAACAATTGAAATAGGGAGGGAGAGTTTACCCCTTTTTTGCCCTCAAAAACCATTAATTGCTCATCTAGCGTCCACACGAATTGAGCAAAAAGGCCAAAATTTGGCACATAGATTAAGCGAATGTTTTTTTTTGGGGGGGGGGATTAAATCATCAACCCTATTGTAATAATTTTAATAACCGAAAAAATGAATTTTTGAATATTTTCCTATTCATTGTGCAGTTACTTTTTGGCAGGAGCCCGGAGTGACTCTGGACTAAGAGTTAAAATTATTTCAAAACACTCCCTAAACAGAACATACCCATTTTAATGAGAACTAGCCTATTCCTAGCTTTGAAACTGGTTTATCTTACAACTGGATGATTTGCACCAACTTTTACAGCCACGTTTGATTTTCAGCATTCAAAAATACAGAATTTCGTAATAATTTTGAGAAAAATTGTGTTGAATTTTCAAGGTGAAACCGGTTCGCACCAAGACTACTTTGCTTAAACCGGTTTTTAAGGCCAGATTTATTTTCAGAGTTAAAAAAACATACCGGTAGAAATACGAATTTTAAAGAA
This sequence comes from Ferrisia virgata, assembly GCA_900060175.1. NCBI lineage: Eukaryota > Metazoa > Arthropoda > Insecta > Hemiptera > Pseudococcidae > Ferrisia > Ferrisia virgata. The sequence continues at coordinate 2,304 of FIZR01010763.1, forward strand.
CACGTGATTTATTTGGATGTATACCTCGAAAAACTAGTTTACGTCGAAACCAGTTCAATACAAAACTGGTTTATTTACATACATTGATTTTCATGTTCATTGTTCAGGTTTGTTTTCAGCACTTCAAAAAACCACTATATCCAGTGCAAATGTTCAAAAACCAGTTTTTCTCCGAACCGGTTCATTTACAGCCATTTTTGAGACCAGGTTCGTTTTTGGGGTTACAAACAGCGACAATAGATGCGTGAATTTTTTACAGAAATCCTTATGTATTTGGATTCATCTCTCGAAAAACCAGTTTGCATTGAAATCAGTTTAGTTCAAAAGTGGTTCATTTATTTCGATTTTCATAGTTATTCGTCAGGCTTTGATTTCAGCCTACTAAAAAACAACCAAGTATAATACCAATGTTTGCAAAAGCCAAGCTAAATTTTTAAAACAAAAACCCGTTTACTAATAAACCGGTTCATCTCTGCCAACTTTCTAAGTCAGATTCGTGTTCACCGCGACAAAAATCAACTAGGCATATATGCCAAATTACCAATGTTCAAGAAAATCGAGCTAAATTTTTAAAACCGAACCGGTTTATCTAAAAACCAGTTTACCTTCGCCAATTTTCATTTTCAGATTTTTTTTCATAGCCTCAAGAAATAGTAACAGAAGTCAGGAGTATAAATTAATTTTAAGAATATCAAAATTACCCTCTCCCCTCTCTCCCCTTCTCGTGTCTTGTGCTAAACTTTCTCCAACTGCTTTCTCATATTCCGAATTTTGAAAGAAAGAGATCAAGATTAATAATACCTTTCTTTGCTTTTTGATCAACTTTCATTGAAAAACATTTTTTTCATTTTTTGACACTTATCAATGAATTTAAAAATAAAAAATTGAAATTTTAACCATCGCATCGGCGGAGAAAGTATCTCTTTGTTCGAACCAGTTTGCTATTTTTTTCACATCTCATCAATCATTATTACGATAGAGAAAGGATCTTTAAGACATGCTACGCAGGTATTTTTGTCATAATTAACTCGAAAGGTATTTAAATAAAGCACTTTTTACCCATAGGCATATTTACCAAATAATAGAAAAATAACCACGACATATACGATCGGCTTGTAAGAGAGGAATTTGTCGATAGTACCTTATACAAATCTGGCTACTTCGTCGAGACGCTCATTTCTAAACGTAGTAATAAACATTCGTTGAACCAAAACCATTAAAAAAATTATACGTCAAAAATCAACGTATTAAATTGGCGACAGATAGAGCGTATTAGGAATTTATCTATGCCCTGTTTTGGTAAAGTAACAAATACAACTAGATTTAGATAAAATATACCTATATAATAATGTGTATAGATCCATTTTTAATATAACTGCTGGCCAAGGAATACACCAAAATCATATATTGTGATTGAAAAGAGCGTTGCTTTTTGAGCCTGATTTTACTAAAGTAAAAGAGGTCAGGGAATTGACCATTTTTGGAACAAAAAAAGATGCACACTGGGATGCTTTTTCTTCAGTATACTGAAATAGGTACAAGAAGATATTGAAATGAATATCGAAAACCCCGAAAAGGTACATATGGGACAATACCGAATGTACATACCAAATTTCAACTTCTTAGCTAAATTAAGAGGGGAGATATGCATGGGACAAACTCGAAAAATCAGAGATATCTATCAAAAAATCACTTTATCGCGGCAGTACGGGAGGTGCTAAAGTGCTAAAAGTTGAAACCCTCAAATAGCACATCTGTGACTTTCACTTAATCTATATGCCAAATTTCAACTTTCTACCTCAATTGGCAGGGGAGATATGCTTGAGATATACTTAAAAAATAAGAAAACCAGCATATAAAAAAGTCACTTTTCGGGGCTGACAGAGCGGGGGGCTGGTACAACGGGACTGAAAATTCGAATCTCTAAAAAAGCACATCTATGATCTCTACCAAGTATACATACCAAATTTCAACTTTTTAGCTTAATCTGAAATGGAAAAAGGGGAGGAAAAGTCTGTTTTTAAGGTGGAAAAGGAGAAAAACCCTCATATCTCTCTTTCTAATAGGCATAGGAGGTTGATTTTTGCTTATGTTATGAAATGTTTAATTCTCTATTAATTAGTTTAAAAACGAACAATTCTCAGCCCTCCCCCCTGGTCTGAGCACCCCCTCCTCCATTTTAATCCAAGGTCATTCCAACTCAAAAATATTAGATCTGCTGCCAAACCAAACCTACTACGTAAATTTTAACGATTTTGTTCGGTGTCGAGCTGTGTAAATAATTAAATGGCCAAAAATGATCTTAATGGTTTTCTAAAACCGCAAGACAGATTTCGTGGGGTCGACAATACGTAACAAACCTAAAATTTTCATTGACAATAATTACGACGTAGAAAATCAGTCAAAAAATATACACAAGTATGTAATGTATAAAAATAATTCATGCATAAACATAGAAAGAAACATCATACATACCACCATGGAACTCACATCGAGTTGTTGTGCATTTTTGTAATATTCATATCCTTTCTTTCAAGTTCTTAAAATACCGAATACTATTGGTAAAGGGTAAATAACTGCAACACACAAAGTACAAAATTACTATTGATACTTTTAATCGTACTCGAGTACTCGAATGTAAAAAAAAAAAAAGCTGAAAGGACAACATTTCTAGTTCGAGGTTCACATTCGCAACAACAATGTATGCCTGAGAATAAATCTGATTACGAGGAATTAAAAAAAATGAACAATAAAAAGTTCGACACAATGTAGATTTTTTTACAGTCAAAATATCTGTAATAAATATAACCGAATAACCGAGAAAAGAATGTGGTAAGTGATAAGCTCGCCAATGAAGAGTCATACCATTGATAAAATTTTTAACGCATGTTCATGCGTTGTCCGATAATCTGCTATTGTTGCATAGGTAAAGAGGTGCGTCTAGAAACCGTTAAATACAGCAGACGTGATTTTTTGTGCATTTAAGATGAAGCATTTTAGGTACTACGGCTACTAATACCACTGGTTGCTGAATATAACAAAAATAAGGTGTTAATGATGCCAGAGTAGGTTAAATAGTGTATGATGTAAGACACTGGATACTATTCAATGGACTTACCATTTCTTCGAGTTGTCTTCGAAGTGCTCGATGAAATACTAAAACGTCGTATTCTACAACTAACAGGAGAATCTGGTAAAACGTTCATCGAAATTTGAACGAAAGCGCAATATAAAACCCATAAAATTATAGCTAATAAAACTACGCGATATTAGATTAGTTTAACCGGACAAGAACAACCTTAAAGGGACGGAAATACTGTTAATGTAAAGTTGTTTTGAAAATCTTACTCGATACGATGACGAATACAATACAAAGAAAAATAATCCATAACATGGGTGGTTCTGCAACATTTCTATTTTCCATTAAAATTTCATAAAATAATAATTTCATCGTGGCAAATACAATAATATGCATCAGCATTAATGGTACCATTAAGACAGGCACATCCTGCAACAAAATATATAAATAGTTCCTTGTTTGAAGTAAGCAAGCAACCGTTTCAACATCAACATGGAAGTAAGTGTTGGTAAATGAGCTTTCTTGAAACGAAAAAAAATTTATCCGAAAATCATTTTGTAAAATATTGTGTATAAATTTCTTACTCACCAAGAACATGCCAATTATTGCCAATGTACTTGAAATAAATATAGAGATGGATGCTTTAATACCTCCCGCGATGAATTTACACAAAATCCAAGCATATGCATCGGGAATATTTAAAGTGAACTTGATTAAACAAATGAAACTAATGATCTGAAATTTTGAAAAATCACATTTTGAAAATTTATCCATTTTAATGTACCTAGACTCTTTAGTGGTGATTTAATGTTGCGCCGCTTACAAAGTAAATGATACATATAATGGAAGATGCTACTTTGTAATTACATCTAATAAAACATATAATACTATTTGGTGGCTCGTTCATTTGAAAATAATCACAATCTTGATTAATAACCACGTGGATATCCACACTTGAAATTTTAATCAGAAATGTATCGAGGAAAAAAACATTATTTTTTAAACGACTGTTAAAAAACAGCTGGGTATTTGTGGTAACGCGAAGTATATGGTGTGTGTCCTTCAATAACGGTGAATAGCGCTAGCGAGCGGTACTTTAGGATTATAAAGTTCAATATTTCAATTAAAAGGAATAAAAATTGAAAATAAAATTCATTATCGATTAGAATATTACATTAAATACCTTCGAGTAGCTATGAAAATTTTGAAAAAGAGTGAAATTAATTACAGAGATTGAATTAACGAAATTTATTGCACGAGAGAAGAATGATTTTGGAGAGAATAATTTCGAACCCACTATTCAGTACAAATCTACGATCAATGGCGAAGGTTGGTAAATTTATTACAGAACTACTCCAAAAACCACGATTTTTGTTACAATTGCCGCTTGGCACCTCCTCCCTGAATTTTGTACAAGACCGAATTTTCAGCCAACGTCGTATCCACTCATGTATTATATATTTATATAGTTCTCAAAAGCTGTCAATTTTAGCCTGGTAATCGAATGTGGGATTCTAATTACCTGGTTTATTACTTTCATATAGGGGCAAATAGACCCAGGTTAAGGCCTCAAGGGAGCGTTTTGATCTTGCTTTCATTCCCCTCACAAATGAATTCTCTTAATGGTATTCTAGAACCCGAAGACGGATTCCGTTGAATCACCTTAGGACAAAATTCAGCAACACCGAAATGGGGTGATGAGGAAGGCGCTGATGACCAAAAATTGTAAAAATTTTTCACTTTTAAATTAATTGATAGGAAATCAAATGTGGAGGGAGGAGAGTTATGCGAGGAACAAACTCGAAAAACCACATATTTGAGGATGTGAAGGAGGTGAAAAGGGGCTAAAAAGTCGACCTACCACCTGTACATACCTAATTTTAAGTACCTAGCTCAATCTGGAGGGGAGTTATGCAAGAACCGAACTCAAAAAATAAGAAAAAACGACCAAAAACCACTTTTTTGCAGCTGTGAAGGGATGAAATGGAGCTGAAAAGTTGAGGCCCCAAAAAGGCACATGTAGAACCCCCAGTAAATGTACATACGCAGTTTCAAGTTCCCAACTCAATTTGGAGGGGAGTTATTAAAGGAATAAACTAAAAAAATGAGAAAAATCCATCAAAGAATCACTCTTAAGGGGGTGTGAGAGGGTGCAATGGAACTAAAAAGTCGAAACCCACGAAAGGCACATCTTGAGCTTCAACTAAACGTACATACCAAATTTTAGCTTCCAAGCTGAATTCGGTAAGGAGATAGGGGAGGAACAGCTTTTTTTCAGGGTCAAAAAGTGGCAAAACCCCTATATCTCCTTTCCTAATTCACTTGAGTGGTTGATTTTTAAATATATTATGCGACTTTTGATTATCTATCAATTGGCTTGAAAAGGGACAATGCTTACATTTTTAAACCCTCAGCACCCCCCTCCCCCAAAATGGGAGAAAACTGAATTTTGACCCAAGGTCATTCCTATTCATATATATCTGATCCGCTGCCAAACTAAGCCGATTGACCGAATTGGAGAGATTTTGGTAGCTATCGAGCCGAGTAAATGATTTTAACGTTAGGGGGGAAAATATATAAAAAAATTAATATTTGACATAGATAAAAATCGTCTTAATGGTCTTTTAGGGTCCTAAAACGGAATTTGTTGATATCCCCCCACCCTACCATCGGCCGTTGGTCGATAGACTGTAATAGCCTAGCTTTCATTGACAATATGATATAGAAAATCAGGCTAAAACTCAGCCTCATACCTCAATTTGGAGAGAAGGTAAAGTGAGCTTCCCCCTTTTTGACCTAGAAAATGAGCTGTTCCTCGCACGTCTCCGCTCCAAATTGAGCTAAAGTGCTGAAATTAGGTAAATCAATCAATCAAATATGTCTCAAGTCGCCTGAAATCGATCATACTGCCGCCATCTTTTGATACACCCAAGTGAGTAAGGCCAACATAAACGTGTTCTCTATGCGTTCAGTATCAAGATGATTTCTAGGGAGATCTTTTTATTGAGCGTTCGCGTAGTAGTTTCCCGTTGCTTTCCACGCTATCTACAGGTAAGTCACCGCATCGTTAGTCGAGTAACCAGTTACAAGCTTTTTGATTCTGATAATAGGTGGCGTGCTGTATAATTATCTCTGTTGTAACTGGTAGTGCTCGGAACGTAAGCGTGTAATAGTTATTAAATGCACGCGGTGGATTTTCACCTACTTAGCACCCCTCTTACAATTTCAAAGAAGTAATTTTTTGACTTTTTTTTTATTTTTCGAATCTATTCCACCGCATAAGCAGGCTAAAAATTGAGATACGTTTGAACAATTTGACATTTAGCAAGCGTTAAATGTTGTCAATTTTTAAAAATTTGCCAAAACCAATTTAAAAAAAAATCTAGGTATCAAAGCTTGAATACTACCTTTTTCCTCTCCTACTAACTATAATGCAACATTATTTTTTTTATAGCTGCATTCAACTCGAATTAAAAATTGTCCATCGAGCTATTAGATAATTAACGTTTTATGCTATTTTTCCACCTCTTCACTGCTCTCCAATTTTTGATTAAACAGAATAATTCCAACGATTGCGATAAATATTAAGACACTTTGAAAAATTTTAATAAAAAAAAAGTAAATTTTAAATTTGTCTCCAATCTTGCTCTTTGACTTCTCAGGCAAGAAGATACATATGTTACTAGTAGTATCGAATTCAGTATAAATTCAACTGTTGGCTGAATATTTTATCCATAAATTTTATTTTTTTGTCTGTTCAAATAAGTGAACTGCATGAACAGCACATTGCTTCATATGTTAAACTCCCAGCTATCGATGCAATTTATTACTTCGTGTTTTAAAAACCTTGTCAATTTTTCCACGAATTGTGTTTCTGTTGCACTTGCACGTGTTATAGATATGTATCTCTTCCCAGTGCAAAAAAATCCAAATTATAATTTACATATTATCACTGAATAAATTAATAATAAAGATAATAATAAAATGTTCTGATAATAAAAATTATTCCATTACTAATTTTCAGGATAGAGGAATGTACAGGAAACAACATTAATCTTATTACTTTCATTCTAACGTTTCGCTGATGTATTTACATTAGTCAGTAGATGTAACATGATAAGTTCGCAATTACTTTTCACATCGAGTAATTATTTCAAAATAGCTACCCAATTGACATATTATGTAGGTAGGTAGTTGATTAGTGATCGGGCTGTCATATCGTCTGAGTTCGAGTACTTTGTAATTCATACGCATGATAGATGCCTTTAACGTGGTCATAAGATTTCATTCTGTATAATTTACATACTTATAGCTTTAAATATGGTACAACAAACAATGGGTGATTTGACTTGTAGATATGTTTGTTTACTTAAGTTCACATTCTGAAGCGTGAATTTTCACGAGGTTTCCGAGAGGATAGCTCACCTTGTTTGTTGACTAATGATACAAGTACACGTGCTTCATGTATCAATTAGTTTTTCAGTTATGGTTTTATTACGAGTACCATATTGGTTGAGTGGATGATTAGATAAACATACATGTTTACTGTTGGTAATTTTCAGCCTGACTTTCTACGTCATATTGTCAAATAAAACCAAGCTTTTATCGTAGAAAGGGTGGGGTAGAAGAAGAGTATCAACAAAATCTACTCTGAGATTCTGAAAGACCTCTTCGATCATTTTTTACTTATTCGGCTCGATATGGATCGAAATCATGGAAATTCGTCCTATAGCCTTGTATTAGGGCCAAGGTTGGATATATTATGAATGAAAATGGCCTTGGATCTAAATTCAGTGGCGCAGGGCAGGGGGAGGTAAAGATTGCAAAAATTGTATGTTTTTGAACCAATTGACCGAAAATCAAAGTTGCATAACAAATCCAAAATCAACATTCTGTTAAGTCATTTAGAGTAGGAGATATGAAAGTTTTACCTCTTTTTCAACTTGAAATAACTCTGTTCCTCATATAACCCCCTACCCCTTCCCTATATCAAGTGAATGAAATTTAGCACATGGATGTAGTACGTCTGTATTGCACCCTATTACAGCACCAATGAAGTGGTATTGGTAGATTAGGTTCAAATTTTTTTTCGAGTTTTCGAGTTTTCTCTAAATCATATTTCCTCTTTAAATTGAGCTAGGAGTTTGAAATTTGGCATTTAAACTTAGTATAGTTGAGTGTTGGGGGGGAGGGGGGGTTATCATCACTTCAAATGGTACTGAAGGAGTTTAAATTTTACATGTAATGTGGCTTTTTTAGTTCATAAATAGAATCAGGCCTGGATTAGGAATATGCGAGTCCTGATGCTAATAGCAGCTTTGAGCGCCTCTGTTTTCCTTTTCAATCCCCCCCCCCCCTCTCTTCATAATTATACATTCATTTAGTAAGCACATTAAATTCAAAACACTGTTATAAAAATGAATTTATTCGAATATGTTTTAAAATATCTAAGTTGTGAGACAAGCAATGTTCAAGAATACCACATCGACTTTTCCAGGAAGGGGAGGGGAGTCGAAAGCTGCGCAAAATTTCAACTGCAATTATAATATATTCAATTCAAATTCTGCTTTTTACCCTTCTCAAACAACAATGGTTTCAGTGGGAAGATTGAATATACGCGAGCGAAGTGAAGGTAAAAATTTGTGGGAAAAGACTTATTTAGAAAAATTTTGTCAATTTACGCACCCTATGGACAGTTTAGGCCCTCATAGTGTTGAAGATTGAACGCAATTTTCCATTCAAAAATACCTTATAGATTTTGGATAGTATTTAGACTTGGTTATAAAATAAAACTCCAGAAAGAAAAAAATTAGCAACTATCAACTGCTCGAGCGTAGCGAATGTGAATTGAAAAAAAATATTTTCACGCATAACACTTTCTTCTCAGATTGAAGCTTTGAATTGTTGAAAAATGGTTTCAAAAAGCCGAAAAGTGTCCCTAAGGAGAGCTCCGTGGCTACAGCACTTCAGCCCATCTTTAATCTAAATTTGAATAGAACGATTCATGTAGCTCGAATATTTTATGAAAATCAGATAGAAAAGATATTTAATGCGATTTTAGCTTGATTTTCTATGTAATATTGTCAGTGAAAACCAAAATATTACGGTTTATTGCCCAACGATGATTGGCGGGAAATACGCTGAGGGGCCCTAGCAGGTCATTAAGATAATTTTTGACCATGTCAAATATTTATTTTCATTCCCCCCAAACATTAAAATCATTTACTCTGCTCAATACTCTCTATCGGCTTAGTTTGGCAGTGGATCAGATATATACGAATAGGAATGACCTTAGGTTAAAATTCAGTTTTGCCCCATTTTGGGGGAGGGGGTGCTGAGGGCTCAAAAATGTAATAATTATCCCTTTTCAAGCCAATTGATAGAGAATCAAAAGTTGTAAAACATATTCAAAAATC
>FIZR01010766.1:0-11873 GCA_900060175.1 Ferrisia virgata
GGAATGAGTTTTTTGAATGCGGACTTGAAAGGTTCGATCTGTGAGGAAATTTTGGATGAAGTAAACAAGATCACCTCTAATTCCAATGGAGTAAATTTTTGGCAGGTGATGTCGCCAGGCTTTGTCAAATGCTTTTTCTAGGCAAAAAAATATAGAAAATACGCTTTGTTTTGAAATAAAAACGGGGTTTCGAATGATTTTTTCAGAATAATTTGAAACCAGGCTATAAAAGTATTGCTTTGCGATGCTTTTTTTTCTCTTTTTCGTCGATTAACCCATATAATGTCATTTTCTATAATTTTCTCATATTTTTATCAATTTTTTGGAGAATTTTTTTCAGTTTTTGAGTTGCAGAATGGCATTTTAAAAGATTTTTTCATCCTTTTACTCATCTTTTGTATAGTTTTTTTTCCATTTTCTTTATTCTTTGCACTGTAAAATGAGATTTAGATTCATTTTTTCATTTTCTTAGAGCTTCAAAGTGTATGATTTACGTTTTTCAAGTGAATTTTTCATATTCTTTGAAAATTTCTTTACTGAGCATTTCTTCACTTTTTTATGATTTCATACCTTGAAGGTAAATAATCTGCAATTTCTGAATAACTTTTTCGTTTTTTTTTCCATCTGTAAAGCTTTAAAATGACATGTAGAATTTTCGAGGAATTTTCCGCAAGGATAGGGTGGATTAGTGTAAAAATACTCTGGTGACCGAGTGGACCATTATTGTTATGTCACTCTACGAGGGATCCTCTGTGATCTACTATGGAGTAGGTGTTTGAGAGGGTGAATGGTCCTTGACAGTCTTTCACTAGTTTTATCTTGAAATTCACTGCGTAAGCTTGTAATAAAAATTCAGGATTTCTTGCTTACATTATACAGGAAAAAAACACTGATACGGCGCCAAAAGGGGTACGGGGAGGGGGATTTCGAAAAATAATGTAAAATGTTAAAAAAAATGATGATACACGTAGACCAAGAAAAAAATCACGAAAAAGCTACGAAATTCCAATCGAAGCAACCAGTAGACAGCCTTAAATATCATTTAGGATGGCATCTTTCAACGAAATTATAAATAAAAAAATTGTTTCACTTTTGAAACCCTTCCCTGTTAATTTCTTTGCACCGCTGTTTCATCCCTGTACCAATGGGCCGTAGACTGTATCGTACACCTACGAATCACGTGTATAGAAATACGCCTCAATACGTAAACGCATAGGCGACGTATACTTTACCTTATGAAAGAAAGTAAAAGGATACAGATTGACATAGTACTTTCACCGGGCGTGCATTTGGTTTAATTGTGCGAGCATATGATGTATGTATGTGTAGCCTAGCCAGGTACCCCATTCATGTAGGAGGCGGCGGTGTGGACTCTTATTAAATCCGATTCCGTGTTATTATCTGCAATTTGATCTGAAAAGAAATTGTACTTTCTACGAATGTTGTACCCATTACGTACGGTACGGCTCGATCGCTAGACTGGGTGTTGTGCCCGGCTTATAGGTGGTGTATAAAAAAAAAAAAAAAAGAAAAAAAATGAGAAAAAAAATGTCTCGGTCAAAGAGAAGGGGATACGGGATAATATGTGGCTGGTTCCAGTATAACGGATCTCGTAGACTAGTTATCGGATGTAGGGTTTCGGCGGCACCGTTTCACCGCATCGAACGATTACTTAACGTTATCGAATTTTAATCGTTACGTTAATAGGTGGTATAGGTATAGGTATAGGTATAGGTACAGTATACACAGACACAATCTACAGGCGACGACGTGACGAGTACCAGTATCAAATAACGTTGTCGTCGTCTTCTTCGTGGTGTCGTGAGACCAAGTTAGATTATACCAATATAATGTGATTGATTGATTCGGTTGTACGTGTATTTATTTTCGAAGCGTGTGTTATTCGTAGAAAGGTGCTTAGCAGATGTTGAGCTTACGGTAGTTGATATTTTAGATAATGCAGTCTGGGTTTAGGCTGAGTAGCACATTTACGAAGATTTGATTTTTTCGTGAGGTTGTCTCTCCCTCATCGTCTGGCTATCTTCCAAAGTTTTGATTCAGAGTTATCGGGGCTGGTCCCCACTCTTCCAAAAAATGACCCACCGAGAAATCTCATTTTTACCAGCCCACCCAGTATTCATCGGCCTAATTTTTTGCCATGATATTCCAGAGTATGATTCTTGGAATTAATAATGAGGGGGGAGGGGGAGGGGTGGTGTAGGAAATATGACTTACACATTTTTATCCTTGTTTAATTGGAAATTTATGAAACAGAGGTGGAGATAAGATCATAAATATTCGGAGAGACTTGAGCCTCGACAGCCTGTTTCTAAAGTAGGTAATTAAATTTTTATAGCAGAAAGCATAATATGGTCGAAGTGAAGCGAAGGTGGATTTGAAACCTACAGATAGTAAAATTTTCAGATATTTTTATTTATAGGAGAGAGAAAAAAGTACCAAAATTGAAATTATTACTATACAGACTTACGTAGACATAGTACTGATGTGATGATCCCAATGAGAACGGATTCACTTTGAAAAGGATTTTGACGCCAACTGTTGTAAAATGTTTAGAAATTTTTTCTGCTATAAGTTCATTCTTGAGGGTAAATGTTTTGACCCAAGATTCTCACCCCGGTATACTTATGTAATTTCAAATTTCCAAAAAAAAATTCCCTCAACTCCTGCTCATGGAAAAGTTACAAGGTTCCCAATTCCCATCAAAATTCAAAGATGAAGATTCGTGCTTTTTTTTATAATTTTCTCAGGGCTTTTTCTTAATACCGATTAATTTTCTTAAAAAGTCCTTTCCGAGCGAGGCCAGATCTAAAATTTTAAAATAAATTACAAGCACAGACTTGAAAATTACTGTTTTTTTCCTTTGTCAATTTTAATATCTTTTTGCTTACAAAAATGGGCCATTCAACTTTTAAGTTCTCGAGCAAACATAAAAAATTTACAATCAAAATTGTAAATTTCGCGATTTTCATGAACTTTGTGCAAATTTTGTGGTTTTTTTTTACATTTTTGTTGGTACGAGTAAAATGCTTAGTTTTTTCAGAGCCTTAGTTGTTTTTGGGATCTAAACTACATTTATGCGATTCGTTTCTCTTGAAATTCATACAAAAGCACTTTTTGATTGTTGAAAGTCTTTTTTTTTAATTTCGCCCTCGCTTCGTTTGGACATATCATTTAATTCATTTTTATAAAATAAAGTTCAAAAAATACAACACAAAAAATTGGAAACCCTCTCCTTTTAGCTACTTCTGGTCACGTCACTGAATTTTTCATGTTTTTATGACCAGTTGGACCCTTGACTTTAAAGATTTTCACTGTGATCAAACGTTGTTTCTTCCCCAGAAATAACAATTTGTATAGTCGCATAACATGGAGAAAAAATTGAGCCTTCGAATAAATATAGGTTCTTGGTAATCCTTATTTCAGCTTCAAATTTTTTTTTTCTATGCATAGAAAATTTTTGGCATTTTGTTTTGTCTGAAATCCCTCCTTGAAAATATCTACTGCAATAGGGGCAATGCGGCATCACCTCTGTAAGATTCAGTGAGAAATGTAAACTAAAAAAACAAAACAGGGTCTGGTAATGTTTTAGCTTTGAAAATTATTTACTCCTCATCTGTGAAATAAAATTTAAAAAATTTTTTGTAAGTTCCTCCTCAGGTGGTTCTGGAGTCTTTATTTGAAAAAATACTTATTTTTCTTATTAGCATTAGACCTTGTACAACTGAACAAAAAATTAAAATTCGAAAAGAAATGCAAAATCTATGATGATATTTTGAATTCAAAAATATTCTCCCCCCCCCTCCAGCTCGTATCATGAAAAATATTTTTTAATTGCACATAGATCTCGAGTTCATCTTTGAAAGGTTCTCAGGTTCTCATCATAGTAGTGGAACTTATAATACAAGCTTTAATAAATTCCCTCTCCCGTCCCACGTATAAAAAATTTCTGAAAATTTCACTGGTGATTGTTACCAAGTCCTTCTCAAAGGAAATACCATCATAGTCAAGATACCACATTGGTAGAGTTTTCGAGTTTTTTTTTCCAAGCCACAAATTTTGGTCATTTCTTTTCTATTTTTTGAGCTGAAAATGATTCTTTAAGCAGCTTCTGGTATCACCTCATTATTTGTCTATACCAGGGTTGAAGTACTACCTATATTTCGCATATGTATTAACACACATTTCATCCTTATATTGTATTCATTTTTCAAGACAAATTTGAAGAATTATTAATTTTGCGGTAAAAAATATTTTTTCTATCCGCATGTTCGTATCAGTTTCATTTTCATTCTTGAACGTTCATAGTTCGTCCGAAGGATCAATAGCTTGAGCAATTTTTTGATGAAATTAATTTCAATGTTTCACCCAATACTTCAGGTACATATTTCTGAATTTTTTTAAATGTCTATTTTAAAAAAATTTTGAGAAGTGAATTTTGACAAATTGGTCAACGAATTTTAGCAAAAAATTAATTTTTCTTTTGTAATTTTATTGAAAAATCAATTTTGAAATTTCATTAACGAATTGATTTTACAATTTTTTGAAAAATATGAAAAATTCTCGAGGAGTAAATTTTCAAAGTTCTTAGGGGAATAAATTTTGAAGGATTGGTCTGAAACTTTTCAAAAAATAAATTTTACAAGTTTTTGGAAAATTTTCTACTTCAGAAAATTAATACACATCCCGGGCTAGGAGTATACCGCGACGCCGGGGCTGGGCTATAAGTTTATAGGCGATGCGCCCGGAGACGATGCCTGGTTCGGGCATAACCATGCCGGGTTATTATGAATGCAGTCCACGTGAACGTGGTGGTTCTTCTGCAGCACATGCGAGGAAACGATATAGCCCGAGTAAACAACATATTTTTGCACTGTAAAGTTAGAATTAGTGGTTGATTTCAGTCAACCCAGTCAAGAGTCGACATTATAACATAAAACCATACATTCATTTTTTATGTTATAATTTTAAAAACAAAACGGCCCAATTTTTATCTCATTGACCCGAATACATCGCAGCCCATCGAGTTTTCCTCGGTAATTAACACGATAGGTGTCCGGCCCTGAGAGTTATAATATCTCGTTACTGTACCCAGACCGAAGTACAAATTTTGATTAATTTTTTTACGTATGTTTTATGAATTTTGCCCTGTTTTCTAATTAAAACAATGGAAAAGATGCCTTTATTTTTTTCCAAAAATTTAGCTAATCGTAGAAGCTCGATTGAAATCAGAATAAAAAATACGAGGATTGCGAATAAGAATCGTCTTTAGGCTTGCTTTATGCTGGCCAGCTTGAATTTAAAATCCATTTTTATAGGAAAAAATATTCGAATACAAAATCTGAGGTCAGATTTGTCTTTATCTAGGTTAAATATTGGATTCGACTATTTTGAAAATTCATTTCTTATCAAAGTTGAATCGTTGAAGAATACCGTGAATCGCAAGAATATGGAACATAAAATTGAAAACAAGTACTAGGTAGTAGGTAAGCATATTTACGCAAAGAGGAAATAGAAACAGGAAAAAAAAACGAAGAAAAAATAATGAAATTGAATCGGTAGCACGCGATTGTACTTGTAGGTAATTTAGTGGCACATATCCAGATTTGGACTGGAGCATTGCAATTCTACGATGCAATGTTGGTTGCGATGCTGGGCTAAAGCAATGTACACATATGCAGCATGCAGAATATGTACCTATCTAGTATCTCTACCCAGCCGTATCACTTTCTCCGGCTAACTAAGGAGGTATAACTAACAAGTAAGTAAGTAGTAGACGCGAGTACGAGTTAATCTGCGTACTAATTCGTGGTATTTTTAATTCACATACTCGAACAGAACGATGTAGGCATAGGCACGAATGTACAATACACACATATAAGCGGATTTTTCAAATGTGTAGTTTGTATATTGTTGTTTTTGTTTTGTGTAATTTGAACACGAGCTTTGATTATAAAATGTACTTTTATCGCGGCTTCGTCTTTTGTTATCTATTCCTTCGCTATGCTTTTACCGCGCTGGTCGTTTGCATTTCTTGGAAAAGAAATTGAACCGGTTTGTAAAGTACGGAAATAGCATGGTGGATATTGCAAATCGATCGAAGGTGTGTGTAATGTATATAAATGTATTATGTGAGTGATGGTTTATTTTTATTTCTTCTCTTTTCGAATACCTATTACCTACTACGACGATGCGGATGGCGAAATCGTGCTTAAGTTATTCGAATTTTTCAACCGTTGTCATACTAGAATTTTCATATTCTTCGGCGAACTAACCTCTTCGCATAGTTTGCATAATTATCCAATTGATTAGGTATAAACTGTCGCTGTCGTATCGATCGGTTGTTTATTTTTGAATTCGTGCTCACTGGTAAAGGTCTTATAGAAAACCATTTTTTTAATGAAAAATCAATTCGTAGATATATTTACGACTGCGAAGTACGAATATAATTTAATGAAGTCGGATTAGCCGATTTTTCTATGCTTACCAAAGCTTAATATACTCGTAAATACCATGATAAGATGATTATCAATGTTGGAAACTGCTGCTAATCGTATTCTAATGATTGAGTCATTCGTTCCTATTCGTACGGTCATTTATACTTGAGGTATTTATTCGCATGTATGTTTGTGAAAATTGATGTTGATGTTGTTTTACACCATGCCGGATTCAAGCTTGTTAGACTCCAGATCTAGTGTTTATGGCAAATGCTTTTGACAGCTGTTACCCTTCCTGTTTTTATGATGTTCACATGTTTTTCTTTCACACTCAGGATACATAACGTACTTATTTATGATGTTAGAAGTTCTAGCACCGTCTAATGCTCGTGTATTTTTCATGTGCTAAGATACCCAATTGCTTACAATCGGAAGAAAAGTAATACAACGTCTGTTTAAAATATCGTCAAATTATCGAGTACAAAAAATTACTCATCAATTTAGATGCAAGAATTTATGTATGTCTTGAATCAGACATAATTGAAATATATTGCATTGCAAATTAGTGCTTTCAAGTTGAGTGTGACAAGATTAAGGTCTAGTAATGGGTATTAGAATCATTACGAGGAAAGTTTGTAATTATCCTGATTTTCTATGACATGTCAAAAAAATCTGGCCATTACGGACTATTGACCAACAGTGAATGATGGCGAATGGATGGGGAGGGGGATTAACAAAATGCTTTTCGAGATCCTATGTAGAATACCATTAAAACCATTTTTGGACTCGCCACATATTTATTCTCATTTTTTTATTTTTTCTCCTAAAGGCTACAATTATTTAATCGGCTTGATACCGATCAAAATCATTCAAATTTGGCCTATAGGGCCGGATTAGGTGTGTATGAGTGGGCATGACCTTGGGTCAAAATTCAATCACGTCCAAATTTAAGGAAGAGGGAGCTGCCGACACCCAAGATTTTAACTAGAATTGTGAAGGAAAATTGAAGAAAGTTGATCCGTCAACAGTTGAAGTCGACTCGTCAAAACTGTGCACCTTGACTCTGGGGTAATTTCAAGGTTTCAAGTTGAAATTTTGAGGAAAATCAGTTGACTTTGACCCCTATTTATTTTATATTTTCAAGATGAAATGTTGAAGAAAATTAAAGATGTTTATAGTTGACCTATAAACAGTAGACCTTGATCTCGGATCGATTTTATGTTTTTGAGTTGAAATGTTGTCATCAGTTGTCCCATCAACAGTTGAGCTTGATCATGCATTGATTTTAAGATTTCCAGTTCAAAAGTCAAGGAAAATTAGTTGACCTTTGATGCAGGTTGATTTTATAATTTTCAGCTGAAATATTGAGTAAAACATCTGACTTTTAACATTTTAACATAATGTCCAAAAATCAAAACCGTTGCATCTAAAAACTGTCACACTAAAAACGTTACTCTAAAAAAGTCACGCTTTCACAGAATGACCCCCCAGCCCTAAGGCATATTCGTGTCAAAATTAAGGATATTTGACTTTGACCCGTCTATAGTTGATTATGACCCTGGATTGATTTTATGATCTTGGGTTGAAATGTCGTCATCAGTGGATTCGTCAATAGTTGACCTCGACCCTGTATAGATTTAAAGATTTCAAATTGAAATGTTGAGAAAAATTAGTTGACCTTGACCTTGAACCTTGTTGATTTTACGCTTGTAAGTTGAAATGTTGAGGAAAATTACAGGTGCTTAAGGTTGACCCATAAACAGTTGACCTTGACTCTGGATTGATTTTATGATTTCAAGTCGAAATGTTGAGATAAATTAGTCAAGTTTGATTCTGGTTGATTTTATGACTTTAAGTTTTAATGTTGAGGAAAATGACGGATGTTTAACAGCGCATTCCATAGTTGACCCACCATCGGGTTACCTATCAACAGTAGATGCCGAAATGCGGGAGAGGGGAAGCTGAAGAGCCAAAGCTGAAAAAATTATTCCTTTTTGAGCCAATCAATAAGGAATTAAAAGTTGTCCAACATATCCAAAAGTCAGCTTCATAGGTCAATTAAAACTAGGGATATAAGAATGTCTCCTATTTCAACCTTAAAAAAGGGATATTCCTCCCCTACCTCCCCTCCAAACTGAACTCGGATGTTTAAATATTGTATATAGACTTAGTAGGGGCCATAAATGTTCTTTTTGAGGAGGGTTTTGACTTTTCAGACCCATTGCGCTTCATTATAGTCCCAGATATGTGAGTTTTTGATTGGATTTTCTTATGTTTATGAGTTTGTTCCTCGCCTAACTCCCCTCCAAATTGAGCTAGCTAGTTGAAATTTGGTATGTACATTTAGTAGGGGATCTAAACATGCCTTTTGAGGGTCTCGAATTTTCAACCTCATTGCACCCCCTCAAAGCCCCAAAAAAATTGTTTTTTAATCGGGTTTTCTCATTTTTTGAGTTGTTCCTCGCATAACTACCCTCCAACATGAAATTAGCTGTGTACATGTAGTAGGGGCCTAGATATACCTTTTGAGGCACACCCTGGGAAAAGTTGTTCTTTGGTGGATTTTTCTAATTTTTAGAGTGTGTTCCTCGCATAACTCCTCTCCAAATTGGGCTAGGAAGTTTAAATTTGGTATGCAGATTTGGTATATATCTTAAATTTGCTTTTTGGTTGTGACGACTTTCTAGTTTCAGTGCACCCTTTTGCTCTGACTACTGATTAGAACACATAATTACAGGTTGTAAAAGCTTAGCTTTGAGATGTTTTTTTTTAGAGTTTGTCCTCCCCACATCTGCCTTCTAAATTGAGCCAGGGGGGGGGGGTTGAAATTTGGTCTGTTGATTTAATAGGTTAGCGATACTAGAATTGCTTTTTGGCGTTTCGTTTACTCACTTCAATATCTACCTTCATGAATACCTTTACCTAAGATTGGGAAAAAGTATCGCAGGGCAGTCTGTTTAATCATTTCATGAATGAAATATTCGCGTATTTCGAATATTTACTAAAATGAATCTCAAAGAGCAACGTATTGCCTTTTCTACATACTTTTTGAAAATAGGTACTGTACGATCGGAGACATTTGATTATTTTTTGTAAAATTTACACAATCGTACTTCTGCATATGTGTATATTTTTTTATCTATACGTAAGAAATTTCGACGATAGGAAATATATAAGAGAAAGATATCTGGAATGAGTGTGGGAATGATTTAGTACGGACATATAGCTCCAGAAGGTAAAAACTACTGGAATCGCTGGTGGCTAGTTCCGGTCGTATCTGGTCTAGCTCGTTCATGACTATTATCAAGGTTTCTCGGCCAATGAATGACCTCTTTCATATGGGTAAGGCTTCAGATATATGAGTTATAATAATTATAATACGAGTGTGTATTCTGCGAGTATATCTTAAAAGATCACCATAAATGTTTTCAATCGTGTTGAACTTTTTAAACTTTACGAATAGCTATAAATGAAGTGTACGAATGGAACTTGGTTACGCGTTATTTCTTTGGTTATTGCGTACCAACGTCTCATGTAGTTCTCAAAAGTAATATGAGCGTATCAAAGATTTGACCATGTAGCTCTAATGCGATCTGGGCGTTTGTCTTAGTGAGATTGAAAATCACTTACCAACACTTGGTTTCATAATTGATTATCGCTGTTTTGTTTTTATTTTACAGCCGATCTGAATTTCTTGCTCATGTAGCTGCTGAGGAATGCGTCGAATGCAGTTCCTTTTTCACATCGCTTATTATTCATCCTCTTATACATATTGCGGACGATTTAATAATCATTTAGACTAATTATTGGTTTTATCGAAACACGCTTTCGTACATTTTTATTTAAGCCCAACATATTCACGTATAGATTAATTTCTGGTTCATATAATTAGATCTTGGACCGGCTGATGGACTACTTTATCAGATGGATTGGTTAACGAAACACGATATGTGTATGTGCTACGTATCTGTGTAATTTTTAAACTAAAAGAAAACTAGCAATGACCGGTGTTATGGGCTATATAGATACGAGTATGTGCGTATGTCTGTGTCTGTTGGTTACCCGTAAAATGCTGAAGTAATTTGCTAAATCAATTTGTACGGATATTTGGAAGTAGGTATAGGTACTGATGAAAAAAGTTGAATTTTTTTCATTCGTGACCAGTTACCCGAATCCATACATGGTTTGTCCTAAGATGATGGGTGAAACGATCTAATTTAAATACTTATACTTATGTACGTACGTACGGATCCTATTTCGGCGCGTTCGGTTCGTGTTACCTTGCGTAGGTCTGGCGAATTATATATACCTACCACGTATTTGAAAAAGTTGAGGTGTGATGTTTTACTCCAACTGTACATTTTGTTCCAAAGACGTTATGCAGTGTCATGGGTACGGGTACTTATCGAAGTAAGAGAATAAGGCAGCAGGAGAGAGTTGTAAGGCTAGGCGTGCAGTGACAAAAAATGATTTCTAGCTTTTGCTCAAATTCCATGTTATTTGACCTACACATTACGCTTAGTTGCTTGCTTGTTTTCAAAAAGTTAACTAATTTTTGTGATAAAAATATGTACTCTACAGCGGATGCTGGAAGGAACAAAGGGAGAAAGGTATCAACAAAATCCAGATTGAAGCCTTAGAAGAGCATGAAGACTATTTCTAAGAATGTCCAAACATATTATACTTTTTATTTTTACCAGAGAATGAGAACATTTACTCTGCTTTAAAGGAGTAGATGATAAGGGCCAAAAATCATAAAAATTGTTTATTTCTAAACTAATCGATGGAGAATCACAAATTGTTTAACATATCTAAAAATCATCCTCTCAAGTCAATGAGATATGAGGGTTTCCACCTTTTTTGACCTTGAAGAAAGGCAGTTCGTTGCATATACCCATTCCCATTCAGCGGGTCTTTTGTAGTTTGGCATTGAATACAGTTCCTCAATGTGCCTAGCCCAGCAAGATTTTTATTTTCACCCCCCCCCCCCAGAGAAGTTTTTGGGTGGGTTCAGTCATTTTTAAAGTTTTTCCTATGCATTGATATATAGATTCAGTATGAGTTCTAGATATGCATTTGTGAATTTAAATTTTTTGGCTCCATTGTTCTCTTTCAAGAAAGCAGTTTTTTTATGGTTTTTATCATTTTTTAAGTTCATCCCAAGAGCATGAGGCATACCTTCCCTTTAAATTAATTCTTAGAAAGTTGAAATTTTACAAGTAGCTTCAGTAAATATCCTATATGTGCCTTTCAGAGGTGACTACTCTTCATTCCACGCAGTATTAACTCCTAACATTGTTTGAATATTTTAAATGTTCATATTATGATAAAGATGGAAAAGCATTAGTTGGTTATAATGATTATGTTGGCAAATACACTTCGATTGTCATTGATTGCTCAAAACAATCAGAAGTAATC
>FIZR01010767.1:0-12718 GCA_900060175.1 Ferrisia virgata
AATGATTTTAGTGGGGGGGGGGGGAGGAGAGGATAATAAAAAGGAACCGTTATGACATGGCCAAAAATGGTGTCAATGGTCGTCTAGCACCTCAAAACGGATCTCGTTGATACCTCCGCATCCACACCGACCATTGGTCGATAGTCTGTAATGACCTGGCTTTCATTGACAATATGGCATACAAAATCAGGCTAAAAGTTGATCAAAATTTGATAAAAACACATAAAAGTGCTAGAAACTTACTTAAAATTATTAAAAAGTGAAAAAAACGGGTAAATTTACTAAAAATATGAGAAAAATTTTAGTAAAACTGTTGAAAACTAAGTAAAAATTTTTTTTCATATCTAAAAGTCCAAAACAATATAAAAATTTACTAAAAATGTGAGCAAAAGGAATTTTAAAACTTCATAACAGTGCAAAAAAACCCGCCAAAAATTACAACAATATGTTATAAAAACGTAAAAATATGCCAAAAAGATGAGGACAGAAACAGAAAAATTGTTAAAACTTTAAAAAATGGACTAAATTCATAAAAAAATTTTTATCAAATGTCACAAAAAAGAGTCAAAAAGATGAAAACTTATCTACAACATAAAAAAATTGTTCAAAATTGAATAAACGAATTTTCAAAACACCTAAGAGTACAAAAAAAAATCACCGAAAATAAAGAGAAAAGGTGGTGAAAAATCTTCAAAAACTGAGCGAAAGTCTGACAAAATTGCATAAAAGTGCATAAAAATTGCTGAAAATCATGAAAAATTTGTACAATGACATGAAAATTTACTGAAAATATGAGGAAAAGTTGTTCAAAGTGGATAAAAATCTGACAAAATCGCGTAAAAGTACGAAATTGACACAGTGAAAATTCATTAAAAATGTGAGAAGAAAATAAGAAAAATTGTTGAAAACTGGTCACAAAATTGACGAAATTGCATAAATATCAAATATTATCATAAGTTGTAAAAAAAAAAGTGCCAAAAAACATGAAAATGAACCAGCAATAAAGAAAAAATTGTTGGAAAACGAATAAAAAATTTCAAAAATACCTACAAAGACAAAAAACGTAAAAGATATAAGAAATAATTGTAAAAAGTTGTTAAGAAGAAAAACTTGTAAAAATTGTTAAAAATTGTGAAAAATTGAATAAAAATCAGATAAAATGTCGTAAAAATGCATTGTTTGAAGTTAATGAAAATCACGATAAATTGCAATAAAACATGAAAATTCAACAAAAACACGATTAATAATTGTGAAAAATCATTAAAAACGAGAGAAAATCTGACAAAATACTGTGAAAGAACAAAAAAAAATTGAAAATACCTAAAAAAAAAAAAAACAAAAAGTTTATCAAAAATCACTGAACAAAGTATTAAAAAATGAAAAAATTCAATGAAAATTTATTTAAAATATCAGTGAAAAATTTTTTTAAATTTGTTAAAAATTGTGCAAATTATAAAGATTTGTAATTTTTTTTTGTAATATTCAATACTTTAAAACTAATAGTTCCAAATGTATTTTTCGCATTAAGTTCGAATAAATCATTAAAACATCTGCATTATACGAAGATTTTATGAGAAAGCCTCATTCACACGAATAACATATTTAAATCAGCTATTTATCGAACGTTTTCGAACGAAAATAGATGTTTATCAAAGTATTTTTCAAGCTAATCTCGAATCTGCAATAATAATTTCTCTATCAAGTTTTAATTACCTTTTTTCCAAAAAAAAAAAAGAGCAAACATGAATCAGAAATGTTTTAAGATCTATGTGGAACTGAGCCTAATTGAATGTGGTCTGAAGATAAAAGAATAAGGTATTTGAAATGCATTGGTTATTTTTACATTTTATTCTCCTTCTGTTACTTCAAATTTTTGAAAAAAAAGTCACATTGATATTTGAAAATTTCGTGATTTAATGGCTCCTTTAATCACTTTTTTCCCTTCACTTGAATAAGATATACTATCGATTAAAAAAAGTTCGTTTTTTTTAAATTTTCATCTAAATTTTTGTACGGTCTTGATTTTTTAAAATATGGTACTGCTATAACTAGACTCGTGAAAAAAAATATTCAGCTTTTTTTATTCCTAGGCGAGAACTGTCCAAGTTCAAAATCCCATATTAAATTAACTCGCCAATAAACTCTTCGTAATACACGAATAAGCTGATTCATCCGGTATAATATTTTAATATTCAATTACATTCTCAATCTACAGAAAAACTACTCTTTCCATTCACAAAATGATCTCGCACGTGGCATAAATTCCATCACAAACCATAGCTAACTCTACGGAACACCCTACGACGAGTAAAACGAAAACGAAAACAAAAAAAATGACCATTCCGATGATTTCACCGACCAAATACCTACGTATGAATCACGGATAAATCGCTCACCTACAATACGTTCACGAGTTAAAAATATCATTACTCGAGCAACCGAACCGAATCCAATAATAATATTATACATTGTTCATTTAGAAAAATTACTCTACAATTATACCATCCGAAAATCTCGTCAAAACCTACACGAATCAGTAATTTAAAAACATATATCGAACGAAATAACTGCAAAATAAAGATGACGCGACGATAGCATGGTCGATGGTCATATCTATGTTCATACCCATCGAATGACATTCTTTACTACATAGCGGGCAAAAATTACACAAAAGCATAATATAAAACAGAGACACTCTAATCTATACGAATACAGCTATAAAATTAGCCGGCTACGAGTGCGTAATATACGAGCAACCAATATCGAATTGAATTCAGCCAAAACGAATACCGACAACCGTTTTCGAGAAAATCTAATAAAAGTTCTATTCAATGGCAAAAAAAAAAGATATCAAAAAGTTGAGCGAAATTGTAAAAGCTCATCGGATGGCGATGGCGTGAACGTGTAACGGGGGAGGTATACGGAGACGTGGGTAGCAAATCCGGTGAACGGGGAGGGGGAGGTCGTCGTCGACACATACAATAAACCGTATGTATGTATCTTCGTATATTGTATTATATAACCGTGTTGTTAGAAATAAAGAGACGAGCGTATATTAGCGGCTATATCTCGTATATGTACATTTATCCCTTCACCTCCTCCTCCTCCACCTCTACCCTGCCCGCCTCATCGTCCTATTCTTCATTTCCAATTGTATATAGATGCTAGGTTGAGAGTATCCTCCTCTCCATACAACGCTATAATGTTCTTTTGCTTTTTATTTCTTTCTTTTTCTTTGGCTTTGCGAAAAACACGATACCATATCGTATCGCCTCGAAAATGCCAATATTGCTTATCTTCATTTTTCTTCTATCGAAAATTTCCGCCATTTGTTGCCTCACACGCGTTATAAGGCTTTTATTATAACTTACTCGAATGCACACACGTAAACATGTATGTATGTATACCTATCTACCCAAAGTACCAGCAGCAAAATCATCATAATATGAGCTCGAAATCAAGTACGTTGCTGTTCCTACGTAAAATGAGATACTATAAGGATGGTGTTTATAATATAAATTCATTCGAGTCGAAAATTCATCGAAGCAAAATAAAATCGGATTTACGTTATAAAAACGCCCACAAAAGCCACATGGTATCGGTGCTTTTTTTTTAGGAAAAAATAAAATAAAATAAATAATGATAAATAATAAGCTATAATGATAAGTCTTAAAATTATACCGATAAGTTATAAGGGTGTCGAATAATCGAATCACGAACGAGATAAGCGCATGAATCAGTCTTACAATCCTGATAAGGATTAGAAAAAATTGAAAACGTATATTTGAAATAATTGAATTTAAACGTTCACATTTTGGTGGAAATGACATTTTTCATTTTTTAGCCAGGTTCTCCGAAGGGAAACCCTCCGACTATTACAATCGTCCGGTCTGATATGGGGTTTCTTTCATCTAGCTCTCCGGAGGGAGAAAATTTATTACTTCGCCCCATACTGGCCAAAATTGCTGAAATTTAAAACTTCGTCAAAACTCACAGACTGTATTTTTCTATTAAAGTTGGATGGGGTCGATGGTCTAAATTGAGGGAGGTTCATTTTTGGGTATGGTGGTAGGAGGGGTTGAAAAATCGAAAAGTGAAAAAGTTTTCCTGCCAATGGATAGGAAATCAAAAGAGCTACAGCATATCCAAAAATGAACTGTCTACGTCGATTACAGCCCAAGAAATCGGTCCATTTGGATCATTTTACGAATATTTTGATAATTGCTCGTCTGCACAGGTTGTACTAATTCACCTAGAGGATTGAAACTTAGTAGGTAGTTGACATCAGTACTCATGGTGTGCCTTTTGGGGGTTTCGACTCGTCATTCTTAGCCCATCCCATTACAGGTCCAAAAAAACCATTTTTTCAACGTTTTCGATTAATTGCTCACCTCTACAGGTCGCCTTAATCGAGCTAGCGCCTTGAAACTTTGTTCACAGGTCGAGGAGATATGCAGGTTGTGCCTTGGGCGGGGGGAGGGGGTGGAGGATCTCAACCATTTCTATCCAAATGAAACCCCTCCTACAGCTCCGGACAGGGAGATTTTTTTCTATTTTCTTCAAATTTAACGATAAATATGGGTAACCCTATTACATTTGTATGGAAATCTTTCTTCACTGTCGATTTTTAAGCGACGATTACGAAGAGATTAAAGGTCGGCTATCTATTCAAAAGTGTACTTACGCTTTTTTCCAAAGAGCCTTTCCTAATAAGGGTCAAAAACGGCCCCAACCCAAAATCGATCAAACTTGAACTGAAATGTTACTTATGGTCTAAAAACATCCCAAAAAAATTTTTGACCCCCCCTCCCCACCCATCCCTTCCGGAATTATCGACCACCAAAAATCGAAATTTCAATAGATTATACATCTTACTGAATACTATGAATGAGAATTTTTTTTTAATTTTTGATTTGCATTTTCCCAATTTTTTTCCATGATGAAATTTTCAACAAAAAAATTATAAAAATGGGGGGGGGGACTCATGGCTGAAAATTTTTTTATTATCTTTGTTAGATGGTCATCTATCACATATATTTTTTTGAGGTTCCAAAATTGAGCGCAATATGCTGAAAAAAAAATTAAAACTAAAAATAAAACACGTGTTTCATTACTTTTTCATAATTAATAAGGCAAATACCCCAACTCAAAGTAAAATTTCGAGTCAATACATGAATAAATTTGGAGAAAAAATATTGAAAGAACACCATTTCCAAAATTTCAAGCCTTGAAATGCATTTCTCGAATTTTGGCGAATTTTTCAAATTTCAAAATTATCTCATCGTCTTGTAAATCATGAAAATCTGATCTGATTAGCGAAAAAAGCAGAAATTTGGTACATACCCAACTTTCGACCCTCCCCCCCAAACCGATTGAAAGCGATTTCAAGACGTTTCGTAGCCTCTGGAAATTTTTGGACTTTTCCAGTGCTGCAGTGCTGGAGAACAGTTCATATAAATGGTACATATGAACATTAGGGTGTTTCTTAAAATACAAAATTTGAAATTTTTGGAACCTCACCCCCTAAAAAGTTTTGTTTGGCACTAAAAACACCGTAGCTAAAATTTCAGCTAGTTCGAATATTATTAAACCATGCCTCATCAGCGTTGAAGTTACGAACCAAACGTCACCAGTCTGGAGCCCGTGCACAATACTAATCGCGGGGACACGTAGTGGAGTAGTTCTATGTTATCGGACCCGGATGACGAATACTTGATGAGATAATTTTGAAATTTGAAAAATTCGCCAAAATTCTAGAAATGCATTTCAGGTACTTGAAATTTTGGAATTGGTGTTTTTTCAATATGTACTTTCAATTTATTCTTGTATTGACTCGAAATTTTACTTTGAATTGGGATACCTTTCTTATTCATTATAAAAAAGTAGTGGTAAACTTTTTTTTTGGTTTTGATTTTTTTTTGAGCATATTGCACTGAATTGCGGAACTTCAAAAAAATATATGTGATAGATGACCGTCTAACAAAGAAAATAAAAAAATTTCTAGCCATGAGTGCGCTCCCTAAATTTTTGGATTTTTTTTTGAAAATTTCAATATAAAAAAAAATTGAGAAAATATGAACCGAAAATTAAAAAAAAAATTCTCATTCTTAGTACTCAGTAAAATGTATAATACCTGAAAATTTCAACATTTTTTACCCCACTGTTCCAGATACCACTCTAAAGTATCGATAAGATGCATACAAAACTTTTACTACGAATTTGGAACGTGGACAACAGGAAAACCTGACTTCTAAATCATCGCGACGTGAAGCTTTTTTTTTTTTTTTAATGCTTATTATGTACTTTCCTGATTCGATTAGACACCCTGTAGAGTAATACTTAGATAGGGGTTACTTACCAAAAGCATATTTCTTAACGACACCTGAATCACAATGATTGGTAATAAGATGACGACTAGTAGGAGACGTAGAAGGCGGTGGTATATTTTCGTAAACTTGTTGCGGTAATCCAGTCGATGGGTTAGTTTGAGATAGATGTTTTCTTTTATGGTTACACAATTTCGATAGTCCTCCCGGAGTGGCCGGAATCGGTGATGTTGATACCTGTTAAACAAAAAATTGAAAAATAAACATAAGTATACGTAGGTAATTCAAATTAACTCGAATCGATTGCATAATTTGTAACGTAATTAAATTAGAAAATGAAAAAAAAATTAGATAAATAAGATATTCGAATAGTCTACTGAAGGAATAATAAAAGCAGGGCTCTCAATTTCTTAATTCAACTTGGAGGGGAGATACGTGAGGAATAAATTCAAAAATAAGAAAAAGTGACCTAAATACCAGGTGCGATGAGACTTAAAAGTCAACATTTTGGACCTATAATCAATCTACGTACAAAATTTTAACTTCCCAGCTCAATTTAGAGGGGACTTATGCCAGGAAAAAACTCCAAAAATAAGAACATTGAGCATAGAAACTGTATTTTAGGGCTGTGAAGGGAGGGGGGGGGGATAAAAAGTAAAAATTCCATTAAAGACAAATTTAAAACTTTTATTCAATCTATCTATCAAATTTCAACTTCCTAGCTCATTTTGAAGAGTAAGATAAGCGTGGAAAAACTTCAAAAAATAAGAAAAAACAACCAAAAAACTACGTTCTAGGGACCTTGAGAGGGTGTGATGGAGCTAAAAAGTCGTCGAAATCTTCAAACGGCACATCTGGAACCTGCACTCAACCTACACATAAAATTTCAACTTCTTAGCTCAATTTGAAGGGAACGTATGCGGGATACAAACTCAAAAAAAAAAACAAAAAAGGGCCTAGAAACTATATTTTAGGGTTGTGAGGGGGATGAGGGGTGATAGGGCTAAAAAGTGAAAATCTCCAAAAGGTGAATCTACATATAAAATTTCAACTACCTAGCTCAATTTAGAGTAGAGTTAAGCAAGGAAAAAATTCAAAAAATCTTCTCAAAAAAGCATATTTTACGGCTGTGAGGGGGTGCAATGGGTCTGAAAAGTCAAAACCCCCAAAAGGCACATTTCTGACTCTTATTAAATCTACATACCAAATTTCAACTTCCTAGCTCAATGTGGAGGGGAGATAGTGAAGAACAACCTGTTTTCAAAGTCAAAAAGGGTAACCACCTCCTGTCCCAATCTCCCCTTCCTAATTGACCTAGAAAACTGATTTTTGGATATGTTGTATAACTTCTGATTCTCTATAGATCGGCTCAAAAAGGCACAATTTTTGCAATTTTTTCCCCTCTGCAACCCCTCCCCCAAATTTGGACATGACTGAATTTTAAATCAAGACCATCCTCATTCATAAACTGAGCCTATTGGCCGAATTGGAGCTAGTTTGATCCACACTGAGCCGAGTAAATGATTTTAGTCTTCTGAGAAAAATATATAAAAATGAAAATAAATATCTGACATTGCCAAACATGGTCTCAACTGTCTTCTAAGACCCAAAGACGAATTTTGTTGATACGTCTGCCTCCCCCCTCCTTCATCTGTCCTAGGTCGATAGACCATAATAGCTCGGTTTTCATCGACAATATGGCATAGAAAATAAGTCTAAAAATTAAACGTACGTGCGCTGTACAAACTTGTAAATATTCACTTATTTAGGGGCTTCAAGGGATCGCGAGGGGCCTAAGAAGTCAATACCCCAAAAGTCGCATTTGTTACCCCTACTAAATTTACATGTTAATTCGTACCAAATCAACATATCTAATTTTCATCTTTTAGCTGAAAAAGGATGAGATAAACACTGCACAAACTCGAAAATTTGCCAAATTCATATTTTTGGTAATCTAAGGGAGCGCGACAAAGTTGAAAAGTCGAAATTATTAACAAGTAACAGTAACACTTCGGAGACCTCAACTGCCAAACTTCAACCTACTAGCTTATATAGAGGGGGCCGGGGTGGAGGAAATATGATGGTTTGGAAAAGCAAAAGAGGGGGTAGTAGGCGTAGCACAAGATCAAAATTGAATAAAGGAGTCAAAACTTTGGTATCGAGCTGAGCAAATAATTTTGAGTTTAGAGTATCGGGAGGGGGGAGGAGGATAAATATATGAATAGAGAAGAATAATTATCTGATACGGCCAAAAATGGTCCCAGTGGTTTTTCAGTACCCTGGACGGGGGGGGTGGCGAGATATCATCAAAATCTGTTTAAGGGTCCTTTCACTTTTTCAAGGCTATTTTGAGTTGCGAAGGTGCTGAACCTTGCTCCTCCCAAGAACTTCCCAAGTCCTTTACAATACGAAGAAGAAAATCAGACGAACTAGACACACACCAACTCAATAAAATATTTATCTTATTCAAGATAAAATCATTCACAAAAGAAGTTGGTAATTTTCATATTTTTATTGAAATTTTGAGTGGGCGAGGGGGTGGTTAATTTAACATCTGAGATCGGTTACAATCGACGAAAGCACATGGCAATCTTTTGTCCGAGGTACATTTTTCCCTTAAACCCAATCAAAGGGAATTTAAACAATCATCAGTGCTTGAAAAAATTTCAGTTTTAAATAAAAATAATATAAACCATTTCTATGGAAGGAACCAGCAATTTAAAAAAATTTTTCTATATCTTAGAGTTCAGCAAAACAAAAACGATGGTAATTTAAGAATTTTATAAATAAAAACTGTTTATCCAAAAAAAAAAAGGTCATCATTATTTTTCTCTCGACTCGCTCTAAATTCATAAAATATCGTATTAATTACTCGCTCTGCATCTAACACCATATTCGTAACGATCGAATTTTGCCAAATTATTCCATTCGTTTGGAATAATTTTCGATCATTACTGAATAAAAATCTCATAAATTTTTCAAAACATCTTCACTTCCTATAACGTTTTAACAAACGAATAATAAAACACCGATAAATACACTCGTCATCGTCTTCCTACAATACCGCAAAACCTCAACGAAGAGGACAAACGAGGGCCATCAGCCCAGACCATACGATGCAGTAAGAATCGCCTTCATTATGTTAAACAGGAGGCTTATATGGGTACAATGCCTACATAATGCCCCAACAACCACATTCGAGTAAATCGATTAAAATAATTCGCGTACTAAATCATACAAGTAAACGAAAATCACCGCAAATATGCCGACACTCACGAAGTGGTTATCCGTCATCTCAGTCATACTCTTCTCACCCGTCCCGTCCACCAATACACCCCCTCATCGTTTGCACATTGGCCACACGTTGAACCTCAGCTCTCCGCAGTCTCATCATCCATACACATGTAAGAATACGAAAGTATGTTTGTGCATTATAAATGACGCGTATCATCGAGGTTATAAAATCAACTCTTCGCATAGTTTGCATTTAAAGAATTTTATTGGCTTAGCATCATCATCATCATCATCGTCGTCGTCGTCGTACGTATAGTCGCAACAAATATCCGAGAGTTGAAGCCGCTCAACGAGTAGGAGTTGGAATTTTAGCTTATCCATTTCATATTTATATGTGCATATACATACATTGGCATAGTAGTATAATAATAATATGAATACGATGTACACATTTATATACGAGTAATAAGACTATATTTGTGTACATATGTTGGAACTGAGGCGTGGAATCGTACTGATGGATGACGTGCGTGCGTTTGAGTATATTTTATTTCCATAACTATACGTGTACCTATGATGCACAGATATGGTATTCAGATAAGGAAGTCGAGGAGGAGGAGAGGTACAAGGTATCATATGCGTGCATCGAAAGTGCATATTTTATGATCCGCCAACATCGATATAATATACAAAACGAATGAGAAATGACGGGGGCTGCGAAACATATGTTCATCGAGCTCAGTGACACCTTATGACCGAAGTCAATACATCTCGCGGTCAAATGCGTACTCGATCGTAATTTTCCCAACGACTGGAAATAGCTACAAAAAATATGCACACCGTGAACTAATTTTAGTCGTCGATCATTCGATTGTGACACAAATCAAATTGATGAAGATGAAAGAACTGATCAGCGGCGAACAACACAAACTATCTGTTTCATCGTAATTATAATATTTGAACCGTTCATTGACCCTGGTTCAACAATTTTTAGACCCTTTCGAGAGGCATACTCTTTGCCCAATATTTTGAAAGTTTTCACGATTCGACAGAATTTCGAAAATTTTCCACAACTTTGTACCTAATACCCCGAAGATATTGGTGTTTTTATGCAAGATGAAATTCTTTTACCAAAGCACTTTCAATATTTTTAAAATTTTCAAATCCATCAAAATTCTCAAAAATTTAGGAAATTTTCAAAATTATCAGAACGAAAACGATTTTGGGGTCCTAGAAGACCATTAAGATAATTTTTGACCATGTCAGATATTTATTTATTTTATCCCCCCCCTCGTCCCCAACATTAAAATTATTTAATCTGCTCCATACAGAATAAAATCGCTCCAATTCGGTCCATAGGCTGAGATTAGCAGAGGATTAGATACGTATGAGTGGGGATGGCCTTGGGTCAAAATTCAGTCATATTCATATTTGGCGGAGGAGGGGCTGTTGAGGGACAAAAACACACAAAAATTGCTCTTTTATGAGCCAATCGATAGAAAATACAAAGTTGTTAAATATATCCAAAAATCAGCTTCCTAGATCAATTAGGAGGGGAGATATGGATGTTTTCCCCGTTTTGTGACTACGAAAACAGACTGTTCCTCTCTTATTTCCTCTCCAAAATTGAGTTGGGAAACTGAAATTTGGTATGCAGACTTAGTAAAGTCTATAGATATGGCTTTTGGGAGATTTTGACTTTTTAGCCTTATCGCACGCATTCCCTCATAGTCTTTTGAAAATGTAGTTTTTCATCGGTATTTCTCATTTTTCTGAGTTGTGCAAGTAAGTTGAAATTTGGTTTGTAGATTGAGTAAGGGGATCTTCTTCCAGGGGGGAGGGGTCAGCTATTCACTACAATATCTACAGCCTCAGTTTTTTTGAAAATATTCTAGAATTCCTCTGATTTTTTTTATATTCTTCATGAAATCACGAAATTCTACGACAGCTCAATGGCTTAGAAGTTCCAAAATATTTTTTAACTCTCAAAATTTCCGAAAATTTAACAAATTTCACTTGTTTAAAAATTTTTAAACCTCACTGCAAATTCTTCAAAGAATCAAATTTCAATTGTTCGAAATTGTTTGTAAGTTTCGAAATTTTGAAAGTAATACAATTCATTAAAATAATCCTTGAAATTTTCATTAAAAAAAGGTCCGAAATCATTTTAAAAATTTTCAAAATTATTAAACTAATGAGTGGGAATGATCTCGAGTCAAAATTTAGTCAAATCCAAATTCTAGAGATGGGTTGCTGACGAGCTCGAGTCAAAAATCACAAAAATTTTTGCACTAATTTGTAGAGAATTGAATGTTGTGCATCGTATACAAAAGTTGGCTTCCAAATCAAATAGGAAGGAATACGAGTTTTTTTTCCCTATTTGATCTTAAAACAGCCTTTTCCTCCCCTGCCTCACCTCCAAATTGAGCGAGGAAATTGAAGTTTGATGGGGGTTCCGACTTTTCAGTTTTATCGTACCCCCTCCTAGAGCTCTTTGCATACCCTACAAAAAGAGCCAGAGCGTTGAAGTTATGGAATGTAAATTTAGTAGGACTCCTTGATGTGCCTTTGAAAATTACGACATTCCAGCCCCATCACACCCCCTTTACAGTTCTCAAAAATTGGATTTTCGGGCAGTTTTTTGCACGCTTTCGAGTTTGTGGGATAAATATATCATTTCCAAATTAAGCTAAGGGGTTAAAATTTAGTATTCAGATTGAATAAGTGTTCTAGGTCTATTTTTAGGAAGTTTCAATTTTTCAAACTTTATGCACTTCTCCCCCGATCCCCACAGAAGGTAGTTTTTTTGGTGGATTTTCTTATTTTTAGAGTTTGCCTCTCTTTCATCTCCCCTTAAAATTCAGTTAGAGGGTTAAAAGTAGGCATTTAGCTTCAGTATAGGATCAAAGAAATAAAAATAAGAAAAAGGACCAAAAAGCCACATCTTGGGGGCTATGAGGGGGGAGGGGGGGAATTGTGCTGGAAAGTTGAGACCCCCCCCAAAGCATATATAGAGCCTCTATTTAATGCACATACCTAATTTTAAATTCTTAGCTCAATGGGGGGGGGGGGAGTTATGCGAGGAACAAACCCAAAAAATAAGAAAAACAGACCAAAAACCAACTTTCAGGCCTGTATGAGGGATCGACGGGTCTGAA
>FIZR01010771.1:0-36252 GCA_900060175.1 Ferrisia virgata
CAATTTCGAAACTTAATTGTGAAATGTTTAAAATTTTTTTTTTTTTTTTTTTTTTTTTTTTTTTTTTAAATACGCAATTCTTTTATGAGAATTTACAAATCCAGTTTCTCGTTAATTATGATTTCATTAATTCACGAAGCAAAAAACCTAACAGTGGTCGATAATAATTATAGAATAAAACGGGTCGTTTTTGGTTTCTTAGTTTCTCTGGGTACTAAAATATTGCTTGAAACTAGGACACGTTAATGATAGCCGAGTAGCCTTTCTTAACGCAATAAAATTTTAAACGAAAAAGTTCGACGAACTGTAAATGGAATATCAACAAAATGTACACTAAAATTAGATTTTATCTAAGAGTCGTTATAAAAACGCAGCATCATAAAAAATTTATTTCTCAATTTATACCTTCACATAATGAAAAAAAAAAAGGAAATTGTGATAAGTAATATGCGATGTTAGAAAGTAACCATCACGCCATTATGATTTTCTAGATCAGTATTCATAATTTTCAACTTGAAAGTGAAACAATTTTTAGAAGTGTATTTTTTCTGCTGAAAAATTTATTTTTAAGGCTTCTTAAACCATTTTGGAACTTTTCCTGACGGAGCATTCTTCGGTAAAACTGGTGGTTTCACAGCGGCTGGTCTGACACTCGGTCCTAAATCCTGTTCAGCATCTCTATCTATTTCTGGCAAATGTTTAGGTTCTGTATCTTTACTTTTCTTGGTGATTTTTCTATAGAGGAAGTAAAAGTATTAATATGTACTTTTTACTGATCTCAAAAAAGAAAAATTTCTCTGTTTTACCTAAAATGATTGGCCACTTTGAGAGCAATATTCGGAGATACGAGCCTTTTTATGAATTTTTCTTGAATAAAATCTTGAGGTGTATTATAATCGATAGACTCACTGCCAAAATATAGATTGATTCCAGGCACGGCACCAACTTCTACTAGTTTTTGATCATTTTTCAAAATAGTTTTCGGTGGAGATATATCTATCGTTGAAAAGTATAATACATATTAGCACCAAAAAAAGAAAAAAAAAACATTAATGGGAAACCTGTTTCATTTTAAGAATACTTACAAAGGTAAAAATCTAAGGAAGAAGTTTCTAAAAAATTTTTGGTAAATTTGATGACCTCTAGAACCGTTTCAGATGATTTGAATATTCCCTGCAGCACTATTCTGTTAGGAAAAATTATTCGAATGACACAATGTGGATATAATGTTAATGTACGTTCGAGCTGTAATGATTTTTTGCGAGCTCTTATTGAAGCAGTTTCTAACGATGCTTCTTCTAATTCGGATCTGTAAAACAAAAAAATGTACCCATTGGATACTACTCATACAAATAATATCGAATAACGATAATAAAATAAAGCCACCTTGTGCGTTTAATATCACGTAAAAGGGTTTTAGCATCTTCAACAGTAAGTTCATAAAAATCATCAGTGTGATCATCAAACTTTGGCGATTGTACAGAATCGATTTTAAACAATAGCGCATATCTTTCGCCAATCTGAAATTAAAATTAAAATTTTTAATAAAATAAAAACTGCAGGGCAGATTTTTTTACATAAATTTTACATACATATTCTACTTCATTTATATTGAAGGACGTAGTCTCTTCGTCCAGATCATCTCTACGAATTTGGCTGGTATGGAGCTTACTTTCAACGTTTAGTACCTCTTTTCCAAGAAAAGAATTTTCAGGTAATGCTTCTTTCTCTTTAGGAGATGAACTTTCTGGAGAAAATATTTTTTCATCGTCTTCCTCAATATCCATCTTTTCGACGATATCCACTTTCGTATTGTGTTGAGTTTCACCTTGGTTAGATGCATTCTTATCCGTAGATCTTTCGACTTTGGATTCATATTTTTCACTATTTTTATCCTTATTCTTAGAGGAAGATTCGCTACAACGAGATTTTTCTTCTTCCGCAGGTTTAGGTTTAGGTTGCAATTTATAAATACTAGAAACTGACTGGTTTTTCAATTGTTCTTTGGTGCGATGTAACAATCTATCAGTTAAAACTAAATGAATGAATGATATTCAACTACATACAAAGCAAGTTCCTGTCAATTGTGCGATTACCTTAATAACGCATTTCCACCCGTTAATCCTAACATTTTCAATGTGGTAGTTTTCAACTTGTCACCAATGACTTCTTGTCTAGTATAAATTATAACCGGATTTTCTTTTTCCTTAATTTCTTCACTACACAATTGCTTAATAATGTCTGATAAGGTACCTGATAAAAAAAACTATCCACTTCAGTTCAATTTTCTTTTCAATACACATCAAGATAATGATATTTTACAAGAAGGTTGAAATGATCCCGATAATCGACTTCCATCCTCCAGCTGCAAAAAAACCGCGACGGGAGATACTACACGGGATTTTGAAGCAGGTACTAACTCTAACTGAGCATTATTGGATACGCCACAAAACTGCACAGTGGATGTAAGATCAAGAATTCGACTATGAAATCTATTTGAAAAGAACAAAATATTTGAAAACGCATCCAACTTGAAAAAGTATTGAAAAAATATTGCGTTTGCTTACTTCAAATCATAGTCATCTGGATTCAATCCCTGTTTCTTACATACTTCTTCTAAGACCTAAATGAGTGAGATACATTATTGAAATATAAGGTTATATCATGTCATAAAGTGCGAAAATTCATGAACACCATGAGTACAGCAGAAGTAATCAAGTAGATGAAATAAGTTTTAACTGAATTACTTACCAATAAAATCGGGGTATTTGCTTTGACATTCACTCGTTGTCTCCTTCCATTTTCCAACAGCACTACAAAAGAGTTACTCATATTGCTACATAAAAAATTTAAATTACGAATAATTTAAGAATTTTCTTCTTCAGGATCAGTTCAGAGATTATCAGCGTTTTTCCCCATCACCATGGTTCTTGATAAAGGATTTTTTGTTTGTTATTGCAATGTAGCTATCTTTTTTATTTGAAAAATATTCCCAAAATGGTCTATTTCTATTTATTTTTTCAAATTTTCAAATAGAAAAATCAGAATTCAAAAATTAAAAATAACTATACATACATATTTTTCAAAAGTATAATAATTATTTCTTCTATAAGGAATAAAAATAGCATAAAACTGTTATGGAGAAGGAGGAAAGAATTTCAATCATTCATCTCAGAAGCATTTTTTTAAATTCCAAATTGGAGAGTGGCATAATTGCCTTTTATCAATAAAACAAAAAATTTAGTTCCATTAAAAGCCACCAGGTGTTTGGACCATATCAAACTACAAAAGTACAAGAATCCACCTCTTGTTTGCTATTGTTCATGATCACTGGATTGGCTGCTCATGAAAATTTGTTCTTGCTTGCATTTTATTGCAGTGTTTTCGACAATTTGTAAGTAGTGTTTTTAACCGTTTCTTTACTTTCTTTTTCGCAATATATGAAATAATTTTTTTACGAATTGTAACACAAATGTAACTGATTATGCGATTTCAATAGTTGTATGTATATCAAGTATTCCCGACTTTTCGTACCTGTAATTTTGTTCAACGTGTATAATGCGGTTTGTTGTCGATAATTTTCGAGCGGCTTGAGCACTATCCATCATGTTGGAAACCATTTTACTTGAGGAAGAATATTCCCTCATTCCTCAAAATGTCAGATCGAAGATTGACACAGTTCTTTCTGAAACGTCTGAACGTTATTTGAATGTTACAGCCCTATATGAAACAAATAAAAAAAAGCAAAGTATATCCAGAAATTTTATATAATTTTGTTTTAAAATTTAAATTAAAAATTATCCCATTTTTAGGCGGTATAGTTGAAGATTTACAGACTAAATTGAAGCAGGAGGTTGAAAAGCGAGAAAGTATTCAATTGGAGTTTGAAAAAACTTGCCACAAGCTGCAAGAATTAGAAGCGAAAGTCGACTCCCTTCAGAAACAGTCTAATCAGCTAAGAAATGATCTTATATAGTTGGTATTATTTTTTACGAAAAAAATTTCATTTTATGGTTAATATTTTAAAATATTTTTGCATAACAGCCATGAAAATGAAGCCAGAACTTACCGCGCTCAAAGAGACGATATAGCTGATGAAAAGTCTTCTTTACAAGCTATTCTCAATCGGCGTACTAATGAACTAGAAAATCTTAAATCCGATTATGACGCGATGAATGAGAAGTATAAATTAGCGGTTCAAGCTAAAATCGAAGCTCTCACCCAACTTGATGAAATTCAGGCTAAGAAAATTGAAATAGATTTCAAGTTGGTTACTTTGTTGCTGTATAGCAAAATGTATTGGGAATATACGAAATTAAATTTTTGTTTGCAGGGAAAAAAGACTAGACCAAGAAAAAGAATTACTGAATGAACAGATAACTCTATTGTCCGGTGATGTTACGAAACATCATGCTGAAATGACTAATGCTAAACGAGAACATAGCTCTCAACTAATTTCTTTGCAATCTGACTTACAACAAAAAAATGAAGAAGCAAGTGCTGAATTCATTCTTGTTTTACTTTTAATGATATATCTTACAATTCGAATCTGTACAGGTACGAATACTTTTGGAAAACGAGCAAAATTATCGAAAAACCATTGAAACTCTGAATGAAAAAATAGAGGAATTGAATAATCGTCTAACGGGTCAATCTGAAGTCGAAAACGAATTACGTAACAAATATGTCGATGAAATAGACAGTCGAACTAAACTCGCCGACGTTTATAAAGGTACCATTTTCATCTTGGATCCTTATTATTTTGGATTTTATTTATATCATTCAATTCGTAGAAATGAGTGAAGAATCGAGTAAGAAATGTGAGGAGTTGGCTACAACGGCGAAGGATCTGCAAAAACTTCTTAATGAAGCTGCTCTCCAATACGGAGATTTAGAAAAACGTTATACTGTAAATGAAACAACCTATAAAGAGCATCTACAAAAGAAAAACGATGCCATTGCTGCCCTGAAAAAAGAATTAGCCGATGCAAATAGTTTGATTGAAGCTCTGAAACAGGGTAACTGTTGACTTTCTTTTTGTTATGAATGTAACATAATTACATGTATTAAGTATATAACATTTTTCAGACCACTTGAGCGACACGTTGGAAAATTTATCTCCTCATGCTGCTGCTGCTTATAACATGATGCGAAAAGGTCTCACTTTAACTCAAATCTATTCTGAATATGCTAGCGTCTCTGAACAGCTGCTAATAAAAACGCATGATAATGAGCAGCTTCAGAATACTTTCAAAGCTTTCATTGAAGTAAGTTGATATTAATATGGTTTCATTATCATTATTGATTGTTAATATTTTTTTACAACTTTTTCAGGAATTAGAAGGAAAAGCTCACATTATTAAAAAACGAAATGAAGATTACGCTGAAGCCATGGATACTATTGAAAAAATCACGCACAGTTATGGTCAACTAGAATTAGAATTCGATGTTATTAAGGAAAAACTTGCTGATTCTGAGAGAAATACTGCTCGATTAACTCGCGATAATGAAAGACTTCATAAGACGATTTCCGATTTAAGCAGACAAGTAATAGAATTTTTCAAAGCTATAATCTTGAATGTTTTTTTTTTTGAATTGAATTCTAACTACAAATGTACTTTTAGGTTTGTTTCTTATTGAAAGAAGTGGAAGAATCTAGAGGTGGAGAAATTTTAATCCGACAAATTGGTGATTCGTCCGATTGTCTTACTTCTTCCGATGTTAGTAATTTATTTAATGCTGTTATAATTTGTAGAGAATTTTATTTATGTGAATACGCCAGCGAAACGATGTTGTAAATATTCCTTAAAAATGTATTGAAGATGTAATGAATGAATCTGTACTTTGTGCTAGGTAATCAGTAAAAAATTAGTAACGTTCCACGATATACAAGAATTACAGCAAAATAACCAAAAGTTACTAACTGCGATCCGGGATCTCTCCGAGGAATTTGAAAATGCTGAAATCAAATTAAAAGCCTGTAATAAAGAAGAGTTAGAAGTAAGCTTCGATGTTATGAATAGGTTTTGAGACTTATTTGAATTTAAAAATCATGTTGTTTTTTTAGACTACTGTTTCAAGTTTGCAAAACTCGCTCAGTGAAAAGAACGAAGCATATGAGAGACAAGAAAATATCATAAAAATGTTGAAAAATCAATTGAAAATGTACAAATTATTGGGTGCCGATAAAGGAGCTGGAGACCGGAGCTTTGTAGACAGTGTAAGTATAAAATCACTGGTATTATGGAAATTTGTTGGAGTCGCTGTATAATTCATTACATTTAATAGGAGGTTATGGACGTACCAATGATTGAAAGTGGATCAAAGAAAGTCGCATCAATTCAGACAAGTAGTTCTGAGATAGAAAATTTACACTCCGTTGAAGTATATCATTTTTGTATATTTGATATGTACTTTGATTTCAGATGATTCATATAATTAACGTTATGAACTATGTAATTAGTTACAGAAAGAATTGAATACCAGAAATAGAGAAATCATGAACTTGAAAGCGAAACTCGATACTTGCACCAGGGAGCATTCGATAAATGAAAAAATGATGATGGAAAATTTAGAAAAATCAGAAAAAAGCTATCAAAAGTTATCTCACGATTATAAAACCTTGGTTACGCGAGCCGAGAATAATGAAGAAAAATGCAAATGCTTCAAACTAACTATTGGATCTCTCAAAGCAGAAATCACTGCATTAGAAAATAAATGTAAAACATATTCCCAAACTATTGGTAAACATGAACAGACTATTACTGTTTTAAGAGAAGTACGTATAACGTAATGTGAAACGAGATTTTTAATTCC
Organism: Ferrisia virgata; assembly: GCA_900060175.1. Taxonomy (NCBI): domain Eukaryota; kingdom Metazoa; phylum Arthropoda; class Insecta; order Hemiptera; family Pseudococcidae; genus Ferrisia; species Ferrisia virgata. Next base: position 6,817 of record FIZR01010771.1, read on the forward strand.
ATTCGAGTGATAACTGTATTAATTTTTCTATAATTTTAGGAAGCGATGAATGCAATGAGTGAACTATCCCGTTGTCAAGTTCTACTCGAGAATTCTAAGCGTGAGTGTACCATGTTGAGGGAATCTGAAGCAAGGATAGCTGCCGAAAGAGACGTACTCAAACAAGATAAACAAAATCATGCGTATTTGCTTTCTAACATCGAGTCTATCAAAACCAGTATTGAACGATCAGAGTCCGAATGGAAAATGAAGATTGAGCAGAAGTGGAACGCTGCTGAACAGGAATGTTATGCTTTAAGACGGCGATTACAGGTATTACAAGGGTGTTAAACGATTATAAAATACCATTTCATAATTTCTAAATTAAATCCAACTTGTAGGATGAACAAGACCGTTACAATGAAAAAATTACCTTCCTAGAGCAATTGGTTGAATCATCTAAAAATCGTTTGGCCGAAGAAAAAAAATCCAATGATGATCTTTCAGATATGGTGAATTCATTGAAGTCAGATGTTGAAGATAAAACGAAAATTATCGATGAACTGAAAACGAAATTGAGGACATCGTCTTCTGAAAATGTTGCTGAAATGGGTATGTTTTATCTATATCGTTGTTTTACAAACTTTCAGTTCTGACTATTAATTTTACTGCGTTTTATTGTTTTCCAATAGAATTACTTATGAAAAATTTGCAAAATAAATATGAAATAGCGTTGAAGGATATCGATCATTATAAAGAATTGTTAGACGTAGCTAAGAAAGATGCTCAAGAGATAACCAAGTTATCTGGTGATTTCGAAAATCTTCTGGTTTCGGAACGAGAAATACATTTACAGTACAAAAAAGACATTGAAGCGAAGTAATATTATTTTAGAAAATTTCTTTGCTTATAGTGTCAAATTTTGGAATGAAATATTTTCTTCTTAAACTAGGATTTGTGAAATGGCTGGTGAAGTGGCAGGATTACAGAAACAGAACGCCGTATTGCAGAAACGTGTTAGTGAGTTATCAAATCTAAATCAGACATCGATGATTAACTTGAACGACGAACTTAGGGAAGAAAAACGCAAGTGTGTCTCTATTACTGAAACTGTCGCTACTTTGAGGCAACAATTGGCAAATGCTCAAACTGAGTTGAAAGCTGCTCAAGACGCGAAACTTATCGCTGAAAAGAAATATACGGATGAAATGTTACAACATACGGAAGATATTAAGGTTGATATAACAAAAAAAACTCATGCAATCACCCATTTTCTCTTGAAATTGACTATTTCATTCGTTTCTAGGAACTGAAAAAACAGATTGATATGGTCGTAACCTTGCAAAATAGAATAGCTCAATTGACTATGGAAAGAGATGCGGCTATTTTAAAAGCTGAATCTAATCTTAACAATTGGCAAGATCAAGAAAAAAGGATACGTGATGAAACTGAAGCGCAAAATGAACGTTTGAAAGATTTAGTTCAACAAAATGAATTACTGTTGAACCAAATTCAAGAATTGAGCTTGAAACTATCCATCAGACAAAGTCAGGTAAATTGATTCCGAAATTGTTATTTCAAAACTATTATTCATGTAGTTTATGTTATTAATGATATAAATTTTTCAGGATGTATCGAATGATGAAAAGAAAACTCCTCTTTCTTCAAATAGTGGCGATCAAAACTCCGATAATTTATTGCAAGTAATTAGCTACTTGAGACGTGAAAAAAATCTTGCAAATTCTCAATTAGAAACTTTATTATCTGAAAATAGGAGGTATTTTAATGTCTGTTACTGATACTCTTCTAAGGGAAAAATAATAGGTAACTAACGAAAGTTTTCGTTTCTGCTTAGATTAAAGTCCGAAATTGACCTGATTAAGCGTCAATTGGAAGAAACTCGCGCTTTGCTAGAAGCTGAACAACAAAAAATTGATATTTCTTCAACAACTGCCGCCAAACACGCCGAATTAATTAATAAGGTAATAATTTTTACAATTTAAATTGCGAATGCAAACTGTCGAAAGTGATACAGTTCATCTTTTTTGTTTTTTAGGTACAAACTCTAAATGCCTTGAGTGATAGTAATCGTGTACTGCGTGAAGAAAGAGACAAATATTCTGCCGAATTGGCTGATATCAAAGAAAAATTCGAACAGATTGAAAGTCAGACTTTGATTCCTCTAAGAAACGAAAACAAACATATCTCCTCGACGTTAGAGTTATTACAAACAGAAAACATAAGTTTGCAAAAAGAATGCAATAGATGGAGAACTCGTGTGACGGAAATGACTGAAAAAATTAACAAAAATAATTCGGAAGATTTGCAAAAATCGTTGACAATGGAAAGAGACGCCCATAATAAGACTTTAGAAGATTTACGCTCTGTCAAGCAAGAGAAATCTAAGCTTGAAGATCAGGTTTGTAAAAAAATCATTGGTCTCATCATTTCCAAAGAAAACGTTGCGTAACATTTTTTATTCGTAGATGAAAAAACTGCAAAACCTTCACTCTCGCGTTACAATCATTGAAAAGGAAAAGACTGATTTGTTTAGAGAACGCAATGATTTGCTCAAGGAACGCAACGATTTACAAAAAGAACTGGCCGAAGAAAAATCTAAGCATACTAAAGTGAAAGAAGAAAATGATGAACGTCAAAAAATGATAAGTGCCCATGAATCTATTATAAATGAATTGAAACAAAGCAACGTGCAGGTAAATTTGAATAATAAATAGGTCGAAAATTATTTAAACAGCATTTTCAACTATTTTGAGTTTTACAGGTGAGGTCAATCGCCAGAAAATATAAACAGCAATACCAAGATTTGACCAAGCAAATGGATGAAATTAAGAATAAACCTGTAGAAGAACCACCTCCGCCCGCTGAACCTACTCCAGTTGTTCCTGCAGAGATTCCAGCTCCAGAACAAGATCGGTTAAGACAAGAAGGCAGACAACAGTTAGAAACCGAAATGAATGATCGTATCAAAGAACTCAACGATCAGGTAAATTTGAAACAATAGCAACTCGTTGAAGAAAAAATATTAACTTATTGGAGAATAACGCGAAACTTTGCTTAGATCACTTCAAAACAAGGTGAAATTGATCGGTTATTGACTGATAATAAAGCCTTACAAGATACTGTTCTGGAGAAGGAAGTCAGAGCTACTGATATATTGAAACAAGCTCGCACTCGTATTCTCTCACTAACCAAAGAGGCTAAGAAGCATCAGGTTGAAGCTGAGTCCTATAAAGAACGTATTAAACATATTGAAAATGCCACCAGAGGTATTCTCATTAGATATTATCTTTTAGTTAAACTCTTGACGATACAAACTAATATTATTGTGTCAAATTTTAGAAGAAGGAATCGCTCGTCAAAATGTAATCAAGTCTACGTACGAAAATCGTATTTCAAAATTGGAAAAAGAAAAAACCGAAAGTCAGACCGAACGTGATCGTTTGACTCGTGAAGTTGAGATGCTCTCTCAAAGAATTACAACTTTGCAAAGACAGCTACATGTGCAACAGGTAAATATATTACGCTTAACTACATTTAAAACACGTTTAATCAATGTAATTAATTTTAATGGGTAATTTGTAGGGAGTTAAGTCTGCTGTGAATAGCGGCCAAGAAAAAAGTAACATTGAACCGCCGACTGCCAATATCAAACCGATGGCGGGACCTTCATCTTCGGTCGCTAAGTCGCAACAGGTTATTTCATCAGAACTTTGATTTTATTTAAATTCGAACGGTTCTCTAATTTTGTATATTTCTTGCAGAATCAACAATCGGTTGCTGTTACCCCATGGAGATCAGCTATTGAAACTCCATTCGCTAGCATTAGGCCTATGTCAATGCAAACGAGAACAGCAGCTGTGTTGCCAACTAGTCAAACTTCTTGCAGTAGCGCTAGTCAGAGGTAAATTCAGTTCTAAACCATTTTAGGCTGTACAAATTGTTGCGATGTATGATTTTGAAATTCTTTTTTTCGTCAGCACGGTGCTTGTACCTCCTCAACAGCAGCTAGTAGACACTAGTTCAAATGCGCCCAGTATTGCAGAAGCATTTTCATCATCTCCATCATCATCATCTCACACCGATTATAACATGCCTTCAACAAGCTCCTCCGTTAGCCACACTTCAGTCAGGCAAGTTGTGGTTACTCCGACTCAGCAAACATCTCATTCTGCTGAATCGACTCAGGTAATTTTATTGCTATTCCTTCTTATCGTAAATTGTGATTCGGGCGGCATTGGGAATTATAATAAATCATTTTTTTTCTTTTTCTACAGGACATGGAAGCTGAATGCGGCAATCAAGAATTACCGTCGCAAGCTTCACTGTCCAGTCAACAGCAATCTTCGCAAGTATCTCAAAATCAAGGAACTGGTATTTCTACTTTGTCCATTATTGCTACTCCGTCTGTATCGCAATCTCAAGCGCCAACAGTAGCATTAGTGCTTCCTAGAATTGATTTACAAAATCTACCTACTGGCGGACCATCTCATATGTCTAATGTACCGGAACAATCTATGGTAGCAAGCAGTCAAGCAACACCTGCATCCTTAGTATCCGCGTCCAATCAGTCGGATTCCTCTAATGCACCTAAAAGGATCGAAACATATTATCAACAAGATGGCGAAGACTCGAATCCGGGTCAAGTATCGGCCAGCAATCAACACAGTCAGCAGCAGCCAATTGTCGCTAGTAGTATCGAAACTGCGCCAGAGCAATCGATTGTCAGTGCTAGTAACCAGCAGTCCAATGAAAAAACTGTATCCGAGCCGTCGGTTGCCAGTAGTAATGCGAACAGCAGTAACACCGTTACTACGACTCAAGCTGGCCTGAAACGTTCTAGAGAAACAGAAGGCGAAAGTTCAAAGAGTACAAGCAGTACTGAAGTAAACTCTATTCAGCCTCAAGTCAGTACTCGCAACCGACTATATTTTTAAAATCATTCCACTTTTCAGTAACCAACTTTTTGTTTGACAGGTAAAACGAACCCGCCGTATGGAGACTGTTCACGAAGATTTATTCCGGAATGATATTGACGAAGCTAACAACGCAGACATGCTGCTACGATACGGTGGTATTGATGTAGAATATCAAGTACCAACGTCGTCGCAACGTGATCAAGAGTTTGATAACTTGGTCATAGATTCCGAAGGTGAAGATGAATTGGAGGAGGATGAGCAGGTGCCCGACGATGGTGTAAGTATTTTTTTCAATGGTGATAGTTGTAAAACCTATCCATATTTACATCGGTTTTATAATATTATAGATGATCGATGAAAATGATGATGTTCCGGAAGATGTCGAAGATGAAGAAGAATTCGAAAGTGAAGAAGCGTACGAAATAGAAGGATACGACAGAGAAGAACAAGTAAATTTTTTTAGCGTACAAATTTTGTATAATTTTTAAATGCGAATGCGATATCATAATTTTTCATTTTAGGATTCTTCAGTTAATCGTTATCCTGCCTTAGAAGGTCCCGATATTGACGAGGTTCAAGTACACGATCAAGACAACGAAGTTGAAATTATCGATGGTAATTAATAATCTTCATTGATGTTAGGACATACATAATTGATATTAGTTGGATCAATAATCTCTCATGATATTATAATGTTGCTTTTCAGAAGAAAGCAACGAAGTACCCAATCAATCCGGTCGAACTGACGGTATTGCTATAGTTTCAGCAAGACGTAACATAGAGCAACAAAGTTCTGAAGCGACAAGTAGCGGAAATAATATGCGAGCACAATCGGCAAGTATTACCAGTAATCAGTCACCTATTGCGTTACAATTTGGTCGCCGGTCATCGACCATTTCTCCACTAAACAGACAACCAAATCAACAATTGTTGTTGGTATGTTACGTTTGTTGCAACAACGTAGTCGAGCATATATACCAAGTTTATTTTGTTTATTATTTTTTCTGCGTGTAGTCCCAAGGATTTGAAGATAATGCTGGAGACGACAGTATTGTTCCAAGTACTCCGACTTTGTGTGTACCTCGTAGAACCGATGGGTTTGGTGAAGCTGTTAGTTCGCCTCATGTACCATCAAGCGGAAGATTTACATTCTCCGAGTCGCAACCACCAGTCAGTCGCGCTGGTATGACATTCGTTTCAAGCATCGGAAAATTGGATTTTTTTTTTGTGTCGTGAAATTCATCCGCTTGTGTGATTTTAAGGTGTCGCATTAATGGTGTCAGAAGGTATTGACGACACAAGAATGGATCTTAGTCAGCTGGAAGAAAATGCTAGCACAGGTAGAAGCGTACCATCGACACCATTGCAATCATCACCCCAAGGTGAATTAAAATTGTTGTGAATTGACCAAAAATTATGTGAATTACTGTAAACGATCCATGTTTTTCGTTTCTGCAGAAGTTGATCGTATAGAAGTCGGCCAAAGTGTTGAAGATAATCAACCGCTCAATGAAGAACTTTCATGCAATGTAAATAACCAGCAACAAACACCGTCCGAAGACATTCTTCTTGATAACGTTGCCTACCAAAGTGAACCCGCCGATAATGGTAATTATTTTGGTGATGTCGACTATCATGTAACGTCACAAAAAAAAACTGCGCTGCTTCATCATTTTTTTCGTTTAAATTTTTCAGAACTCGAAGTAGCCAACGAATCAGAAAATTTGATTGACGAACCTACAGATCAAAGTATGTCTGGAATTTGAGAATAAAACGAAAAACATAGTGCACTATTCAGATACAGAGATGAAATTAAGAGAATTTTGTTGAAATTATAAGCTCAGTGAGAGGATGTATGTTTTTTTTCTCTCGAATTTATTATCCGCTTTGTTTGAATCACTAACACCTTGTCGGTGTATCTCTTATTTTCATCTCTGTATTTATATAACCTAATCATGATATTGGTATCGACCTCTGAAGTAGATAAATTGTCCAATTCTCCAGGTGTAACGTCCGATAGCGGCCCGTCGGATCAACAAGTAGCCGGTACATCACAAAACGTTCAAGATGATGTTGAAGAAGGTCGAGAAGCTGAGGCTGCTAAAAGTCACGATATTCAACCTATTCCGCAGCAAATTCCAACCACTGGAGGTACAGCTAGACGTGGTGGATCTCGAGTAGGAAGAAGTAGAGCTGCCAGGCCTTCTCCGTGGGAAAATGCTTCAATTTCCAACACTCAAGAATCGGCTGGTACCAGAGGTACGAGTATTTCGAGTGATCTTATATTGATAGTTCGATTATTTTTCATAAATCTGAGAATTCCCTTCATATTCCAGGAGCACCTTTGCGCGGTCGAGGAGGTAATAATCAACGCGCTTATCGTCGTGGTAATCGAAGGCAACGCTCATGGACTCCGTTTGGTCGTTATTAATAACTCGTTCGTATTCGAATTACACGAATAATTTTGAATTTTTTTTTCTAAATGTATATATTTGACTGGGATATTATTACATTTTCGTAAGTGTATTGTATAATTTTGTACAAGGTTTACTCGAGTAAAAGTTGTATCAAACAAAAAGAGGAAACACCTGCATGTTGAAGATTTATTGAAATAAAATTTTAATTTGGTAATTTTTTGACTACAATAGCTTACAACTTAAAGATTACTGTGTTAATGAGTAGTTGTACTACATTGTTCAAGTACTTCATTTCATATGAACATTTAGGAAAATTTCCCACTGTCAGACAGTGTAAATGAACGCTGACTTCTGTGATTATTATTTTGATTTTTTCAATCAAAGGCTGTATTACAGCATCAATAACAACTTACAAATAAAAAAATTATCAACTAAAGAGAAAACATGGTAAAATAAACTTTTATTATTTGGCTTTAAAAAAAAAGAGGTATCACAAAAGTAAGTTAAAATTAACAAATATTATGATAAATTTGAGGAGGCGGCTTGATAGATTATTCAATGATACCGGTACAAATTTACATAATGAAACCTACGATATAAATTGACAAAAAAAAAATAAATATATTTCCGATACAATAATGAAAAAGTGAATATTAATTACAACTTATTATCGATAATAAAGCTTATAATCCAGTGAGGAATGTTGAAATGATCCAATTTTCGATTCAGAAACATGAATCATACTGGTCAGGCAGGCCCCTCTATCTGACTAACTTTCATGGTATAAAAGTATAAACTACGAGCAAAACAAAACACTGCCACAGCAAAAAAACCTGAACAAAAGAAAAATTTTGTTGAATGACAATTTTTTTGAACCTGTTACCAAAGACTAATAGTTTTTTTACTGACCCGAGTACAAAATATAATGAAATATACCGGTTCCGGAATGACTAGATGTAATCCAATATATAATGCCGAAAATTGATATAAAAATCAATCCCAACACAAGGAAAAAAGTCGCACGCCCTCGGGCAAATTCTGGCCCAACTGATGAACTGTAACGAGACAAAAATATATATTACACGCGTTTAACAAACACTACCCATATCTACAGCAGTGTTCACTTATCCAATTATCATGCAGAAATTATTAAACCGTTTGCTCAATACTGCGGAATGAATCATTCATCGATAAGAGTTGAAAAAATAATCAGATTACGAAAGAATTTAAATACCTACTGAAAAAATGATCCTATTTACGAAATTGCGTTCTTTTATTTTATACTCCATTTGTTATTTAGATGTAAAATCAATAGAGGAAGGAGAAATTTAATCATGTCCGGAAATAGGTTTACGTTACGCTTTGAGCAAACAAACAATTTTCGTCTTATTTTCGAATAATTCGATTGTGAAAATCTAAATGAATTTTGTATATTATGTGAAAATTATTAAAAAAACACATACACTTTCCGGCAACGCGGACATCTTGCTAATGCATTTGTTAAAGTATTGAACTGAAAACAAATATAAATATGAATATGTAGAGCATACCACCAAAGTCATAAACTAGTAGATAAGTTGTAATCAAAAACAATTCTTACTAAAAACATTTCATCACAATGTTGACATGTTACTCGACACATTCCTGGCGTTGGAGCCGGTGGTGTGCTTGGAGTACCCAAATTTATAATCCGTTTACAATTGGGGCGCGGACAAGCGATTCTCCGAGATGATTCTTTACATACCAATAAACAATTACAAGGACATCTCACATATTTCTTACCAGCTGGAGCTTGTCGAATTGGCTGAAAAAAACATACCTAAATGAAACGCTATCATTTGAAAGTCTGAAATCAGACAAAAAACTCACCGATGCTTCATTGCAAAACGGACATTTTACAACAAATTGGTCATTTTTATCGAAAATGTTTATAGATTTCTGACAAACTCGGCATGTAATTATGTTGGTAAACGGGCCTGTTCGGTGAGATTGAGTAATAACTGGGTCATGAAAAATATGTTTAGGGGTTCGAATAGCGGAATCATATGGTGGTGGTGGTACTTCTTCAGTCTGTCCTGTAACTGGTATATCATAAATAGTTTCAGAACCCAGCGATAATTACATTGTTAAAATATAGGCAAGGTAATTACGTACAGTAACAAGAAAATTGTTAATTAGTAGATTGTGCAAAAATATCAATAATAAACCTATTGACCCTAATGAGATAAAAAAATATAATATGGTTTCAATGCGATGTCATAAATATGTAATTTATAACACCCACCAAATGACTGATCATTTGATATAGGTATCCCAAACAGATATTACACTAAAACTATTATAAAATTATTACAACATATTACCTTCTACTTCGGCACCACCGGACACAGTTTCATCGATATTATACTTTAATAACAAAGGTTTATTTTCGTGCATGATCAAAGAAATAAGCACAAAAATGGATTAATTTTAGCGCTCGTGACAGAACATCAATAAAATAATAAATAAATATTCGTGATTATTCGCAAGTGAAATTAATGAAAACAGTTAATAATTATTCAACTTAGCAGCACAATTCCAATGATAATCATACAATGAATAATTTTTAGTTCACTTTACATTGTTTCATCATTGATGAAACAAAAAATTGATCATTCATCATCGTGTTATTTCTTTGTGATTGCTTTGCGAATTATGATTAGATTTCACTGAATTGGTGAATTGATAGAAGTAGTAGCAGGTAGCGATAAAGCAAAATCGTTTTTTTTTTCAGTAACCACTGACATTAAACGAACGGGTTGGACATTTTAGCGGAGCATTGATTAATTTTACTTTTTGGACTTGCAAGTTATACATGCAAGTTCTGGTATTGGCAAGTAAGAGAAGTAGTCTAATCTCTGATGGGTAGGCGTTTTAGACAATTTTAAACATTGCTGATGAGTTTCTTTACTATTACTAAAAGTCTGTGCTTGAAAAAATATAAACATTGCGCTTTTGCAAATTTTTAACTGATTAGTAATTTTATTCAGAATGTTTGGATTTTAATTTTCTGGGTGTTTTGTATTTTAATTTTTAAAATTGACGCGGATAACGTATAATTATTGAAGTTAATGTAAATTCTCATCAGATTGTTTAACAAGTAAATTATTTTATTTATACCTCTGTTTACTTGGAGTGTTTTTCTCTCATTATTGGCTGATAAAAATACAATTTGATTTTGTAAACTTACTCTTCATGGATTCTTTGTTTTGAATAAAGTTTTATTCATCATTCTCGTTATATTTTTCCAGTTATGGCTTCATTGGACGACAAATTACTCGGAATAAAGTCGCACTATTACTGCGATAGTGGAAGCGAAAGCGATAATGACAGTTCCGATGAGAAAGAACCGAGTGATAAAGCGGTCATAGAAGAACCGTCACCGCCAGTCGAAACTGAATGGAATGGGTTATCTAAGAATACCGGCCCTAAAGGTGTTCTTGAAGACTGGCAACAATTCCAAGAGTTGGCTCGTAAACAACGTGAAGTCAGTGAAAAAGATCGTTTGGAATTGTGTAAAAAACTATCTTTGGTTTGTAGACCTGAAAGCGAAGATAATGACGATTCTGAGCAGTTTTTGCTGGAATATCGCAAAAAAAGAATGCAAGAAATGATGTCGCAATTTAGCAATAAAAACATTTCGTTCGGTTCAGTGTTCGATATCAAATCACCGAAAGATTTCCTTACTGCTATCGACGAAGAAGATAAGAACACCACTATTATTGTTCATGTTTATGATAATAATCATTCTGCTTGCAAGAAAATCAATGATTTCTTAGTTATTCTCGCTGATCAATACAAAGACGTAAAATTCTGTAAAGTTCTGAGCACAGCTGCTGGTTTAAGTTTGAGCTTTAAAATATCAGGAGTTCCAGCCTTTTTAGTTTACAAGAATAAACAAATAATCGGAAATTTTGTTCGCGTCACTAATGAATTCGGCGATGATTTCTGTGAAGGTGATATAGAGAATTTTTTCATCGAGCACAGTATATTGGGTGACGGAGTGTTATGCCCCTCGATCGCAAATTAATTCACCCTGTGATTTTATCAGTTTTTTTTGAAGAAATTTAAAACTGGTTGATTCTCTCCTCTGATGCAAGTTCCAAATGGAAAACCATGGAAAAGTACGCGTTTGTAATTTTAACGTTATTATTTCTTTCAAGTGTTTTTTTCATTCTTGAAAAATTTTTTCGATTATTTGTACTTAAGCCTACGTGCAGCACTGCCCTCTTCAAACCGGATTTTTATTAAAATTTTTCGAAATAATTAAGGTTGATGTGAAATTCTTGATAGTTCTTTTTTGAATAACTCCATTTAGATCTAGTCATAATTTTAAATGATTTGTATTACTTATATCACTTATTTTTTAAATATTAATGAAGTAAGGAATAAGTATTATTAATTTTGATTTGAAAAAATGTGAGTATTCCCAATTACAAAAGGAGCTTGAAAACAGTTCTAATCTCTAGACTAGCTGCAACATTTGTATAAGTAGGTTATTCGCTCAATTTATATGATTAATGGTATTAATGAAAAGAAAGATCATGTGACTGTAAGATACCTCCTGGAATAATACGCAAGATAAATCTAATGGACTTCTCAGAAACGAAGTTAATCTCCTAGTGTTGTCGAAATAATTGTAAAGAATTTGTGGAACAATTAATAATAAATAAGTATCATAGTTTTATTACATTAATTTGATTTTCTTTTAAACATATTTACAATGAAGCGCGTTAGTTTACAGAAACATCCCCATTTTTATCAAGTATTTTGAAGCTGTTGCAAAGCCCAACATTTATGCTTATAACTTTCTCTCAGTTCGATGAATTCTTGCAAAATATCATCGAATTTTGTACCTTTCAAACTTTGATATTCTCTTTCTTTGACTTTTAATTTCTCCAACGAATAGTGAATTTTATCTAAACCACTACTTAATTCTCGATGCATTATTTCAATAGCTTCACTAATCTTGTCATCTTGTTGTACGATTGCATTTTCTATCATATAATTCAAATTCCTGCACAGAGAAAGAAGCAAAAAAATAAAATAAAAGTAGTATTTTAAATAATAATTCAAATACTTGAATAATAATACCCACTTCATTTTCAATTCTAAAAGTTTAATTCTTTTTTCTAAACAATCTATTTCTCTTTCATATAACTCTTGAAATTTGGATTGCCATGTATTATACACATCATCAATTAAATTTATGATTTTCATTTGTTCTTCTTTACACAAAGTTATACACGTAGAAATCTTTTCTATCAAATTCAAGATGGAAGCTTTTTCTTCGGTCAATACACTTCCCGGTAACATCAAACTTGAAGTTTGATGGGTTGAAAAATCTACATAGAAAATAAAGAGTTACGATTCATAGCCATAAAAAAGAAGTAAAATACACGACAGAAGTTTACCAGAAAGGAATTTGCGTTCATTCTTCAAGTCGGACATTTTTTTTGCAAATGGTTCTCGAAAAGCTAAATGAATCATTGACTTTTCCTCATTGCTCAAATTAAATTCATTTCCAGAGATATTTATATTCAATGATTCTAAAATACTACCATCACCATTCAATGTATTCATTAAATTCAGATATTTCAATTTCTTAGAACACTTTTCCTTTACTGATCTAAACAGTTTTGTGATATCGCTTTCAAAAACTTCATCCATTGTTTCTAACATAAGCTCGCATTTATTTTGTTTAATTCGCGTATTATTAACTTCATTTTGCAAAGTTTTATAAATACGAATTTTTTCGTCTAATGATTTACAAGAAAACTGTTTATTTTTCAATGATTCGCAGAAAGAATCCTTGAATAAATTGTCAGTGAAGTCTAATGTGTTATTGATGTCACAAGATTTGTCCGTGTAGGAAATGATGGATAGATTATCACTGATATTGGATTCACTGAGATAATCTATAATATAACACAATTTTTCAATTAAATCACATTATTTACTATGGTAATGAGATAAAAAAGAGTAGCTAACTAACCGGGCATTGTAATATTCTCAATTGTTTCATCGTTGAAAGTATTCTCCGAAAACATGGTGAAAATTCGATTAAATGAAATCAGCTGTCTGTTAGTTTTAATTAAAAATCATTCATTGCATTAAAATGATCCAACATTTAAAGTTTACAACTTTTCCGGGCAGATGAGATAAGTTAATCTGATTAGTTTCCATTTAGTCCGTTCAATTTAAACTTAGCTTTCACCACTACGAACATCAGTATTTAGCACCAATCAGATTGCTAGAAATACAATACCCAGTAGATTACTACAGCAATTTAATTGGTTTATACCATATTGTTTACATTTTCATTTTGATAATACAAACGTCTGTGGGGAGCACCGAACTGTAAAATCTGCGCATGTGCGTAGAACCATAAAAAGTGGAGAATTAATTACGAAGAACAGGTATTGAAAAAAATTAAATATAACATGTTTCCTAATGAACGATTGCTCTAAAACAAATAGAAAACAAAACGTAATCATTATTAATTTATTATATCGATCAAAATTAAACTTATCTCAGAATTTGCTTGAAACCTAATCCTAGTACGCATATCCAGAGATACGCGACGGAGAAGTGCGAAAAGCACCCGATAGTATACCTAAGGTACACTCTATTGAAAGTGTTATCAGATGGAGAGTTTCGTTCCTTTCATGCGCTCCAGGTCCTCAAATCACAAACAGATGTTATTACAGCGTTACATTGCGATAGATTTTTTTCTCTTAATTTTTTTTTTTATTAAAAAAAAGAAGTACTTGGCATTTGGTATTTTAGAGAGTTCAGATAAAGATTTATAGCTAATTAAAGGAAGTATGGTGTAAGGATAAAAGAAGTACAAGAAATATTAAAAACTTATAATGATGTATTATGAAAAAATACACTCCCTTCAGCAATATTTGAAGGTAGTCTAGTAATTTTAAGATCCATCTTTTGGACTACCAAATACTAAGTATTTCCATCACATTTAGTGAAATTCATTCCAAAAGTTATGTCAATTTCAATGAAACCCACAAGTAAATCAAAACTTGCAGCATTCTACGATGTTTATATTGTGTTGTAGTTATTCACTATAAATTTTTTCATGTTCTGAAATAAATAAGGTAAAATATAGGCCTGCTCGAATTTTTCATTTGGGAACAGACCTGTTAAATATAGTAATTTTCATCCACGTCTGTGATAATACAATAATTTTTCTTTGTTGATTGCATAGTTGTATCTAGTCTAATGAAATATTTTGAAAAAAAAAAATTGACGTAATTCAAGGAAAAATCAAATTTAAATGATATATGATGTAAAATCAACCTAAAAATTAAAATTAAAAACCACAGTGAATACAGAAAACGATTTTTAAATTCCGGGTATCAGTATATTCCTCCGTACTTTGAAGCCTCAAATTGCGAGAAAAAAGTGATAAACTAATCTCATCCCCCTTTTTAAAAATGTTGAGAGGGAAAATCATGGAACAGCTCGAAATGAATTCAATTCAATTCAATTCAATTCAATTCAAATTTCAATTCTCAGCATTATAAGTACACTAGAACTTGTAAAAATCAAAATTATTTTGTTTTTAAAAGGAAAAATGTTTCAGAAAATAAACTATATAATATGATTCAAACACTGCACTTGGGTTCATATAATAAAACGATGCTTATGCTTAAATTTGTGCTTGAGCATACAAAATTGGATGCTTAAGATTTTTTGTTAATGTTATTTAAATGGGAAGTGTCACGCTCATCGCGTTTTTTGAAGATAAGTTTTTAAGTATTTTCTCATAATGCGGCCCCTTGACTTTTTCTACGTATTGCAATAACTCAGTTAAAAACTTCAAGTTTCAGATTTGTTCGAGTTTTATTCCACTTACAATGCTCAAATTTGGTAGCCTATTTGAATGTATCTTGAGTCGTTTAATGCCCCTTCTGCATTTTCTCCGCTAATTTAAAAAAAGGGTTACACTCGTATAGTGTTTGCAAGTCATACGGGCTAATTTGAAATTAAGTATACCTTATAATCATGAGAACATATTTTTTATTACTTTCAAAATAAAGCTTTAGTGTGCCCCTATTATTTCATTTCAATTTGCACTTTTTAAAATTCTATTAAAAACATTTGATCCACATCTATTCGGCCTATATTCATTTATTTCTTATTCATGAGAATATAGTTATCAAAAAGTAAATAACTACTTCAAATCGCTTTTTTAAAACTTTCCAAATAGTTAATGTACTGGATATTGAAAATAAACTAGAAACGATTTTGAAGGACTAGCTAGTAGCTACTGAAAACAATTATTTTATAATGAAATAATAATTCATAATTCGGGCATCATCTCTTACAGTGTAATATAATCATGTACATCACGTAAAACTAAAATTATTTCACCGCAATGCAATACAGCCGGTATATAACATATCTCGCATTGAATGCATACGTTGCATAATACAAGAAATAAGGCATCTTTTTATACCTTTCAAATAAAAGAGGAGCTCAACAACAGAACAAACAAAAAAGAATTATTTTTTGTTTTGAAATACTAAGTTGGTAATGTTGGCAACTAGTTGAGCGCCTACAGTTGAACGAAATAACAAACTGTCTTGAAGGTACAGTTCGCACATAAACATGTAATATCGTTCATTGATGATTCGATTGCTGATGTACCTTTTGGTATGTCCAGAGCGTGTTTTTCGTGCTTCCGCGGTATCCAGAGATGTAAAGTATTTTTATCAGCGTTTCTATGTATTTTTTTCACGTATAATACGACTGTATTATACGCGTGTTTTACCGTATTATACAGAAATGAAATACCGTACATTACACTATTATACCAAAATCGGTTACATTTTGAGAAAACAGGATGATAAAAGATATGAACAGGGGAAATAAAGACATTTCGATTTCCTATGCATAGATTTTCTTGTTATAATCTTATATAAATTCAAAAATTGGAAAACTTGAATCACGTTTACATACTCATTTTCATTAGGCTCTACCTCTATCTGAAGAATGGAGGTGTGCACCGCGCTGCCACCGTCAAAACTTCGGGATTTTTTGCGCCGCCTCTGCCGAAAAATTTAATCGGCTCAGCTAATCGTCTTTTCCCTCAAATTTGAACCGTTTGCCTGCATCATTTTTAGCATATTTTCAATTTATTTTTTGGTTGGCAGTCTTGTCTAAGAGATTTTTTCTTTCTAAATTTCGTACTACAAGACTCGAGATATTTCTGATGCGATTTTAAAATTAAAAATTTTTTAATGAAAAAAGATTTGACATCATTAAATTTTTGCAAAATAACGTTCTTTTGTTTGATAAAGGGTCAAAAATTTTGTTCAGTGGGTATTAATAACTTTCAAAATTTGAAAAATAACGGCTTTTATCGGAATAATCGCTTAGTTTCTTTAAACGATTGCAAAAATCAGATTTAAAAAAGTAATGTACTGGACTATGGTTGTTTTTTTTTACAAAAAACAACGATAATTCTATGGATTATTAATGTATTTTTTAAATTGAATGGAATTTCAAATTATTAATCAACCATAATTTAATTAAGAACATAATTTCTTTATCAATTTACATTACAATAAAAACAAATAATAATTTGTTACAAAACTCGCATGTTATTATCAGTTGCTGTATTTTTTACCAAAATTTTCCACGAATTATTTTTTTTGGATGATAACCAAATCTGATTGTAAAATTATAAATGTTTTCTTTTTCTTTTTCCTCGTAAAATTTACTAGAAGAAATTGAAATGAAAAAATTTTGTAATTTTGGACTATGGTTGTTTTTAAAGAAACCCTTTATTTGTAAAATTGTGAAAATTTTCATCATTACTTACCAAGATTTTTTCAACAAACATACGAACTCGAAGGAAGTTGCTACGAAAAAAAAAAGTCGGTGTGGCATAAGAGCTAGTTTGAAAAAAAAAATAATAAAAAATTACTGAAATGTTTCCGTTAGATCCGAGATTCAAAGTAAAAATTATATTAAAATCAATAAAAACGTAAAAATCGTAAAATGGGTAACTTTTGTTGTTCTGCAAGTTATCCATTCAATTACAAATAGTGATTAATTTGAAACAATAAAATAATAATGTGATAATATGCATATCTAGAATACCTACTACCTAGTTAAATATGACACAATCGTGGACTATTACATACAAATTTTCATCAACTTTTTCCTCTTTTGATCTACGTCATTTGAGAAACCATTATTTCGTTGAACAGATACAGATATTATCAATAATTTCAGTTTTTAGCGTTTGACTGTGTACAATTAGTATGTATATTGAAATAATTTTTATTTATTAAATTACATTAATGGTAACTTATAGATGTTATAGCTCGGATTGAAGGTAGTTGTTGGTGTAAAGTTTGAAACGTGACAAGGATATTGAACATGTTATCGTGAGGAAGAGGAAACTGAAATTAAATAGAAGCGCCATTTGGCGCCAGTTCTGTTCGGACAGATATTAACGTGTAAACCGATCCGCGGACTAGACTGCTGTCTACGTTTTTTAACGTTATATGATGAGTTCAACGATAAATAATAGGATTATGTATATTAGTTTGCTGTCCGTGTGTGTGTTTACAGACGATACTATCTTATTCTTTGCTCATTGTTGTCAGCCATATTCGTGAAATTGAAACTAAATATGAGTATTTTTGTCCATGATTCAAGTTCAGTTGCATGAATGGGTCGAATGCTACATCATGTACAGGATGTAACTCAATGAAATAGAATACGAAAAGCCGTCTTTAGTTATTCATAAAAATATCTATAATTTAATATTGTACCTACAATTCTTATCTAATTTTTGAATTAAAGCCAAAATGCGTTTTATATAGAACTAAGAAATGAATGAAATTTCGTAACCATTTATCTGAGCAAAAAAAAGTCTCGCTTCTTGAAAATAAAACTTCCTATCATGTACCTATTGCTTTGTTTTTATTCCACTGAAAATGAATTTGTAATTTTTCACCAATAAAATAATAAATCGAGATGAATTTCTCATAAAACACTTGAGCTTTATTTCCTGACGAATCCCTTCTCTTACCAAAGGTAAATGAAAGGGAATAAAGCGACAAGTTTTTATGCAAGCAACCTGTTGCTTGATTCGAACGTGCGGTGAACGCCTCAGGGTAAATAGAACTCGTTAATTTTAAAGGTACGCGCCAGAATGAACGGATGTCAACTTGTGAGGAGGTGGGCCTGGTTTTTATACATATACATACGTGTATACATTTTTAAAAACATCCTTTATGCTTCATGAAGCCCACATTTCTCAGCCGAACGTTAAGGTGTGCACCCACACCAAAAGAGATAAAAAACTGAAATGCACCTACATTGAAAAGTTATCTGTAGGTGGTACTTTGAATCGTTTTCTGTCTTGAAAGATTCATTCTGACCAATGGTTTCCAATCTATACTTAAGCAATGCTACGATCATCATCGTAAATAATTTATTACGGTTTTGCCTAGCTTCCTATTGATAAAGACCCGAGTGCAACTGATTTTTTCCGTCGCTTCAATGCAATGATTCTGAAATGATCAATGATCATGATTGCAGTTTATGCTTTCCTATTGGAAAAGTGTTGCTGAGAAATATTAACCAGAAACCAAGTTACGAATACTATTGTTTATTTTATCGTTTTTAATCTTCATACTTGTCCCAGTTATTCAAAGTAGAGACACGTATTAATTCAGCCGTCAATATTTTCCTGATCAGGTGGGTACTTTGTAAATCAAACTTTACTATATTAAATTCACTATTTCGGCATCTAACTGTACCTACTATTTCGATCCGATATTTTATTCTTATAATGTATGTTATTTTCTGAATAATTTTTTGAGCATCGAACGTCTTTTATACTTACAGAAAAGAAGTCACTGGCTTACCTACTTTGACGATTCGCAATTTGTTCGTCATAGCTATTGGTGTTTTAGCGTTTTTCTTCATGCATTTTTTTTTTTACGAATAAAAGTTCTTCTTCCACTTCCATTAATTTTTTTAATCTTGAAATCGTATAATTTAAGTATCTAATTGATTGAAAAATTGATGATTTTGTATACTTAACCGCTGACCATTCACAATAAAATATTTTACAAAGTACAATGAACGAATTCAGTTGTTGGTAAATTGTTAAGTAATAGGTTTAGGAACCTCTGTTATAAGCAAGTCTATACTTTTGTTGATTGCTTAAAAAAATCGATCGAAATGTCACGGTGTATTTTTAAGAAAATTTTAGAATATTCGAATTGAAATCATATTATTTTTTTATTTTATTCTGCGCTAGGACTTCGAATACGTCAAGACAGTAAACTACCTACAAATTGTGTAAAAATCCATTCCCGTGACGGTCGTTCATGTCGGCCTTCCTGTGATCGGGCAAGTGTGGCGTGTGACTAACATCATCTATCCTTATCGGTTCAGTATCTATCGCCGAACCTGAAACACGGTATATTTTGAAACAAAAAAACAACAACAAAAAACATTTTTTGGCGATTAGGCCATTCTTTACGATATTATTTTTCACAACTAATCTGTTCATATATTTTTCAATTTTCTGTAAACAGTGGGAAGAAAAGTAACGCGTTAAGTGGTTTGTCCAACGTTTCCTTCTTAGATCAAAAAAATCGCTTTGAAAACTCAATATATTTTATGAAAATAATACTGACGAAGTCACGATAACGCATTCTGAGTAGTACAAAAAAGAAGGAAAAAATAGAAATGACACATCGTAAGTAAATTATACCACCTACATATAACCTGAAATTGAAGATTTTTGCGTTCTATAAATTCTACGTATCTATGTATGTGCCGATTTACCGTATTTGAAGGTACTTTATTTATTTACAATTTACTCAGGTTTCGAACGCTGTAATTGATGATAATGAATTTTAACATAGCCTCTGTGCACTACACATCAAGATTTCCTCTTATTTGATCGGTATACCACAGAATAAGAACAGTGATTTACGAATATATCGTTATTTTAAATACAAATTAATCTAACATCTTATACCTGGCTACGCATGCTAGAAAAAAAAAAAAAAAAAAAAAAAAAAAAAGTTTTGATCGTTGAGTAACATTTACTTAAATATTGTACAATCGTATTTCAATACGTAAGTTACGTTGCATACAATTTTTTTGTAGGCGTTATTTTAAATTCGTAATTATTTCTAAATGGTATCGCTATCGGTGTCTGCCTGGAAATAATGGACTCGTTATGAAAATCAGCAATCGTTAACGAATCTTTTTTCAAGTTGACTTTCGAAAAGATCATATGATTCATTTTATCTCAACTTTAATTTAGGTTCATTATGCATTGACAGAGTACACTACCCCCAATAGTTACACAGATTTTTTATTTCAATATTTCAGTACCTCGGTAGCTTCGTTGTACATACGTAGAATGCACTTCTACCTACCAAATAGTAGTCATCGTTTTCATTTGGTAAAATCATATTCATTTGGTTTTCATAACGTGAACGTCGTCTCTTCAAAGTTATTAACGACTCGTTAAAATATACAAAAAAAATTCTGTTCCGGCGCCACGAATGTATTAACGTCTGCGAGAAATTCGACATTAAATCATAATAAAGACGCGCGGAGACAGTATGCTTCTTGTATCCAAGTAGAGCGGGGTTATTGTCGATAGGTGCATTTACGCCCCTGCGTAAGTAGGTGTGAAATGCTGTATTGACGAAGCGTCAATAAAGAAGTGCTCATTCAAATACCATTTACAAAACCAATTACAACTGCGATTAGAGCTTCAAGAGAAAATCTAAAATCTCAAGTGTCAACTGAACAACCTACAAGCGAATTAGATTAAGTAGTCTGGAAATAGGTGTTCTCAAAGTTGTTCTCTCTCTCTTTTTTCTTTTTTTTAAAATTTTGTTGTAATTATTGAAACAAAAAATTTATACGTTGATCATTTTCATGTAGAACGTTCAATTGAACAATGGTAAAAATAACTGATGTCTTTATATAAAAAAATAATCTTATCCGAATCAAACTTAATTCATGTGATTTTTCTTTAAAAAATCTTTGAAAATGCTACGCTTACAGAAATGAAAACTACACAAATTACTAATAAAAGATTTTCATATTTTTATATCGCAAAGGATATTTTCTGAAAAAAAAAATTATCATACAATAATTTACACGATTTTAAATAGGTACTAAAACAAGATAACGTTACAATTTGTCAAAGAAAAAAAAAAACTCTATCGTAGCGAACAAAAATAAACGAAAAATTACGTATCTTACATTATTATTGAAAAAATTCTCTCAAAATATCATTTTAAATACGATGAATAAATTACAGAGACATAAATCGATCTAGCTATATACTGGTAAGATGGAAAAAAAATCAACAGTGAAAATCAAACAGGGAAATTCCTTTCGATTTTTTATTAGATCTATTCCAGTCGAAACTATCCTATTCGATTGACTGTTCATACTACAGACATTTTTCTGCGTAAACAAATAAGTTGCAGATATTGCCTTGGCCGACGTAATGTACTAACAGGAAAACATCCCATTTTACAAATACTTCCATAGTTATATTTTATTGAAGGTTTACCGAATACTAACTGCCCATATTACACAATTGTATACAGGTTATGTTATAGATTATCGTACAATTTACCATATCATGTTCTGTTTGCACAGCAGAATTTCGCGAATTATTGCTCGTAACTAGGTACAATTTTGTCGTTTGTGCGATTTTTCAAGTTCACTTATCACGATAGTCTCGCGTCTAGATTTCTCGGGAAAAAGCACATTGTGCGAATCAAAGGAATTCTTAATTAATATAAATTATAATAAAAGGATTTATTCCGGCCTAAGAGGAATTTTAAAGATTCTTCTTATATGATGATATAATCGTACCCCAATACTTCATCATGTTAAAAATTAAATTTTCTTAGAACAGATAAACGTACGCTATAATTTACATGATTGCAAATAAAAAAACAAAAATAGTTGATCGTCGTCTCAATTTTCATACGAGATAAGTGACGAATAGGCACAAAAGTGAAATAGCTCAGTGACCATGGCGTAAAGTAATATTATTTATTCAGTGGAATAATTTGGTTTTGACTAGAAAAAGACGAGGCGGAATATTTCGAACTAGGAAACTATGATTATTTGACATGCAAAAAAAAATAGTAATACAAAAGTGGTATCGAAAAAATCTGCAAAGTGTTTATCATTACCCTCACATGAGCTAGAATGAGGGTGATAGAGCAATAAAAAAAATTATGAAAAAATTGATGGCAAGATAAGAAGAGGAGTGAAGTTAGGAAGTTGTAAAGTCTTAAATTTTTTGGTATTATGTCTTGTGTTTGATTAAAATTGAGGGATCATCTTAAAATAAGAGTTTTATTTTGTTTTATAAAGTGTTTCATAAGTAAAGTATGAATAATTGAACATATTTTACATGTTTTGTTTTGATCACTACGTTAACATTCAAGTCGATCGTCTCTTTGCAAAAATCATGCTAAAAAATAAATTTTTAAAATGCTTAATTTGACAGAATTTTAAATTTCATCGTATTTATCGTATCATTTCACGATATTCTCGACTGAAAGTTATGTATTGACTAGCATCAAATAGTTGTAAAAAAAAACTACTAATAATAACAATACAGTAATAAAAATAAAAATAATTTACAAAATGAAAAAAAAATGCGTATTAGTGATTGGAATTTACAAAAGAACAATACAAATATATTCAGTGCATTTTTTACACGATATAACGTTTAAAATTAAACATAAAAATAGGATTTCGAATTAAGATGATAAAAGTATAAACCTAGCAGGTAGATAAGATACCTATCTACAATCAAATGGAGCAAAAAAATTCAGTTTTTCGATTTTATCGATTTTCGGATATGTGACTGGGTATGATGTATGCTGCAATAGTAGATATGTATTATTAGTAGAAATTTTACCAAAATTTTAATCGCATAGATTAGTTGAAGCGGCTTTAAAAATTGGCAAGGAATCGAAAAATGCACTTCTCAGGCAGCTAAAATCTTGACTATCACCTTATCTCATGTATCTACCTTATGTTGTACTTCTAATGGACAAATTTTGAAAGCAACACGTTTCGAAATGATATCTTGAAACATCATTTCACTCAATGTTTTTTGAGTAGCAAATCCAAGAAATTCGGAAACTCAACTTCAACAGTCAGTTGCGTAGTCATAAATATCTAAAGAAGAGGAAGAAGAGGAGGTGTGATCTACCTTTTGATTATGAAGTGGGTATGGTATAAAAAGCATAATTTTCCAGGTCTGATTTCACAGAAATAAAATAAATAGAAGTTATACTTAAATTGAACTTTTTAAACGGATTTTTATGAAGAAAAATTGGATGTTTCATGTTTTTAAATGTTGTGACGGGGCCATTGCGCCATTGTCGGCAGTTGAACATTTAGATTTAATAATTTTCAAACTAAAAGAAATAATTTCCTAAAATTATTTGAAATTTTTGACAATATTCATCTTCAAAAAAGACCCTTGCCTAACCCCATCATGAATCAGTACTACCTTAGAACCCAAAAAAAAGTAAAATATTAGATTATTCATTTTAAATTTAGTGTCCTCTTCGTTTGAAAAATTTTTGCATCGTATTTGCAAACGGGATTTACCTCGTCTTACATTGCATGACGCATATTAATGGAAAACCACATAATTTTTTTAAATCCAAAATGGTTATACTTAGTTCGGGAATTCGCAGTCAACCTTAGCTTCTTCACCGAGATGGAAGGTCAAAATTTCGTGTAATGGGATTTTAATCCAAAGATTAAGTAATTCACATATCCAAAAATTAATCACATCAAAGAACCCAACTTTTTTTTACCGATTCTAATGTACAATGTAGGTAGTAGGCATCTACAAATTATGAATAATCGCGAAAAATCAGTAGGTACTTTAAATTAAGTTTCATTTTCATTTCCTCGAATTTTTACACACTTTTAGGTACCTATGTATCTATTTGGGAAAATAATGTACAATACAGGGATACTGTAGGTATATAATAAGTGCACGATAAATACATATATACACGGTGGCTTGAGGATAAGAAGGTAGCAGAATATGTATACTCGACTTATTTGTATTTTTTTAAAAAGAGAATTTAACGAAAAAATATAGTAGGTAGGAAAACTCGCGAGTATACGAACGCACGATGGTAAAATTTATTATAATTAATCATTAGATCTGGTCGGACAAGAACAAGAACATTTGGTTAATAAAGGATATTCGAATGACCTCCATGCACAATAACGAGGTTTGGTACGACCTGGACAGAGCCATCTTAGCAGCACTTTGTATTGAAAATCTGAAGCTTGGCAAGTCATACCGGGAGGTATAGAGCAGGAAATATTTTTCGGGCAATAACCAACTTTTAAATACCGGGGCCACATTCGAATGCCTAAATCTTTCCATTTGTATATTACAGAGCATGTTGTTTGCGCCCAAAGGAACTGTTGAATTTTTTTCTTCAGTTTGGGTGATATTCCGGTCCTTAATTTCGAACCATTTGTGAGTGTTATGTGTTTGAAATCCATTTTTTGTAAATATTCTGGAAGCGTACCCAATGGTATCAAACGTCCTCGATGACTTCTACGATAATTAAAGGCGGATTTGTTGCTGTCTTTGTCGCTAGGCTTGCCTATACTCATTATTGACGAATCGAAATTACTGCCTAGCTGTATTAGTAAAGAGGTAGTGTTCAAGTCGTTGTCTGTTGGATCGTACATAGGATTTACTGGTTCTTTCAAATCTGGAATAGGAACTTCATCTAGTACATTAGCCGGTTTTAAACCGTACCATTCTGGTGACTTGTGGTAACGTTTTGTATCATGTTGTCCATTCGAGCACCTCAAAAGCATGGCGAACATTATTAGCGGGTAGATATAATGCATCTGCGAAAAAAAAAAAAACAAGGAATATAATTAATAATCAAGAATTGATTAACCTTATTAAAAATCGAAAATGAGATTCTAACCGAAAACAATGCTTTTTCATCTTAATTTTTGTATACTTTAAGTTATCATCAGTAAGTCTCAGTTGCTTACCATCGTATTGCACCTAAAAGAGCACGCTATCTATTCAAATTGATCGCACTCATTATGTGTTTCTTGCGAAAATGACCACTGTGGGTTCGCAAATCCTTCAGTGGTAGCCAGTTTATTCTCTTAGCGTGGAGAAATCTG
This sequence comes from Ferrisia virgata, assembly GCA_900060175.1. Lineage (NCBI taxonomy): Eukaryota > Metazoa > Arthropoda > Insecta > Hemiptera > Pseudococcidae > Ferrisia > Ferrisia virgata. The sequence continues at coordinate 32,429 of FIZR01010771.1, forward strand.
AACTGTTTGTGTGAGTTGATATGTGGAGAGTGAATTATAGAAATAGTTTTCCCTGGTTCTCTTCAAGTTGCCTTTTACAATAGGCAGAGAGTGCCATGGGAAAATTCTACTACCCGTTCCCACACGGGAGATACTTTAAATAAGTATATGAAATTAAAAACAACACCGCTTTACGATGCTTGTACTTTAATCAATGGTAGAAGTAGACATTGATTTTGGCGTGAACAGCTGAAACGTCCACAAGGCACCTAGTAACTCAATTTGCAGGGAAAGTATGAAATGGATCGACTTTTTTCAAAGCTAAAAAATGGTAAAATCCTTATATCATCTTTTCTAATTAAACGCAGGGAACAATCTTTATCACATCAGCAATCAGCTGATCTTCATCATCATACATAATCTTGACCAATCGAATTGCGGGAAAAGTTTTTTAAAAATGCTACCTGTGAATTCTATGTAAAAACTAACCAAAAAGTAGTCTTCGAGGTTTTATGGTCAGCGCTATCTAGCAGAAAATGTGTAAATAATTATTTACCAAATCCCACACGCCTAAATCCACCAGTAAAGCAGCTTAGTGTTTTCTTTGAACTTGTATGACTTAGAAATTAGGAAATGAGGCTAAAAATGAATTGATCTATGGCAATAAGTCCGGAACCGATGAGGATGTGGCGTCATAAATTTTGATGAATTTTTTCTACATTAACTATATGGAGTGACATTCTAGGTTTATAAGAAAAATCTGTGTTGAAGATGCTTTTCAAAAAGTATTTCATACTCGTAGATACCGAGTTTCACACACTTTTACGAAATCGTCCATCAATTTCAAACAATTAAAAATTTGGCAAAGCTAATACTTTCTTACCCTAAATATTAAATGAAGTCGCATAGGTGTTTTCATGGATTCAACTAAGTACCGGATGTTTTACATTAACTTCCCTTACCTTATACCAGTGATAGGTCAGCTCATGAGACTTACATGTGTAATGATTTGCGTACTCAACAATTCAAGGGGCTGGGATTTCATTTTCACCCAAACCTGCCGTTCACTTTAAAAATTCATAGAAAACAAAATTAATAGTGATAAAAATATGCTGTTTGTTTTAAAACACAATAGATAATAGTGGAAGGGTGAAGTGATTGGTAAAATATGACAAATTACTTTTGAAAAAGCTATTGTGAGCTCCCCGCTAAAAATTTTTAAAATGAGTAGCATTGCACCCCTACTCCATGGTTTGAGCAGAAATCCAAACCCTGAGTGCTGCTTCCCTCCGATTGAGAAAAAAATGTGAAATGTCGAAATTTATCAATTTTTTTTCTTAAAAGCTGATAATTTTACGTTTTATAACATTCAGAACCAATATATGCACGATTATTGTAAGAGGTTAATTTTTTAATATATTATACTATATCATTCGATTTGCTATCGATAGTCAGAAAATATTTTGTTTCCTGATTTTTACTCGCTTCCACTCGTACCCAAAAATTTCATTCTACCTCAATTTGCATCCTGAGATCCTAGGTCTTTCAAATATTTTTTACAAAAATTTGAGCAACTCTGGTCATTTCCAATCCGAGTACATAATTTTTTGGTTTGGAAAATGATAGCAGTAGCGATGAAATAAGCATATCAAAACAGTAGCCAACAAGCATGATTGTAATACTGTAATTGCAAAAGTTTTCTTTGGAAAATCTGCCTAAAATATTCTTCGTACCGCTTTTTGAACTTTTACCCGATAATTTACAATAGACGATTTGATTTCTTTGATTGTAATACCTCAACAAATAATATGAGTAATTCTTTTCTATTGCATTTCACAGAAGTTCACTCAGTTATGCTATTTGTTCTACCTGGTCATGCTATAACATTCCAATGCGAATACAAGTAGGTACATCGCGAGTACGCAGCTTTATATTCTTCATAACTCCATCACTCGAATTGAAAATTCCTTCCTTGTATACTACGTTTACACGTTCTTTATGAATTTCTAATGTTCGAATCGTAACTATAAAGGAAATACCGATGATGGTATTATCAACATCCGAGGCCGTACATTCAAACAACGGCGTCATTGAAAAATTTAAAATATCACTTTTACGGATTCGATGACATGAAAGATAAATGTCAGCGCCGAATGCCGGAGTCTTTGGTAGAAACAATAAACTGCCCGTCGTCGCGGTCGTACCCTCATTGGGGGCAACTCGAGTAACGTGGCGTCAAGGAATGCGGGACAGCATCAAACCTATACATATATAAAATGTGTATGCTGTACGGCTATAATACACCATGATACGAATGCTTTAACCGTCAAAATGAATTACTTTTTACAGGCATGTCGCTGATGAAAGATTCGCTAGAACTGATATCAAACACCGATACAAATTAAAAGCCAATAAATTTTTAAAAGGATAATTAAAAATATTTTTCGATCGAATATCGCATCGGGCATCGCGTTCCTATTCCTCGCGGTCACCCAATTCGTTGTATACTGCTTTGTGCATAATATACCTATATATCCACCTTACATCTAACATTTAATTAAATGATTCTGTTTAGGTAGATATTTGTTCTTAAATATATTTTTTTCTTTTTGTTTCAGGTACAAGAGTTCAAGGGTTCGTTTTTCATCAGGTAAGTAAACTTTTTTTTATATTGAAATTAATTAAAAAAAAAAAAAAAAAATGAATTTACTGGAAATGGGTTAGCTGGTAACAGAAGATATTTTAGTTGATGTTAACGAAGAGGAGGAACAATCGTATTATCTGGGATGATTTTACTACCTATATGTAAAATACTCAAATTAGATTCTCTGCATAAAGTTTTCTCAAATTTTAATTAAATTCATTGAATGTTGTAATTAAAAGCAGGATGTAGAATCAAATGTCTAGATTATTAAAGTATAGAAAAAAACGCTAACATGTTGAATTAACAATGGCGATTATATCTAGGAGAAACAACGTAGGTATATCGAATTTGAAAAATAAAGTTTACTGGTCAAAAGTTTAATTTTTCTTACGTGAAAATAAACTTACGAGGGAAGCACTAGAACTACCCAAAACGGATTTGAATGAAAAGGTGTAGTTTGTGGGGCACATACGAAAATATATATCAAAATTCTAGATACTCGTTTTAATTTTTACCATGTATTTTAAACTGCAGAAATCAATTTTTCAATGAAATTGAAAAATATAATTGCTAACATTTAAAACACTACTTGAGGAACAAAAAGTGTTGTATACACATTTTGCTTAGCCCTTATTCTAAAGGAATTAGAAGCAAAAGAAATTTCATTTTTCACATTTTTTGTTTTTTTTCAACAAGAGATACAATTAGGTCAAGTTAAATGAAAATTCCGCTCAAAAAATGTTTTCTCCATTCAAAACACTTAATACACTTCGCATGCAAAAAGAAAACATCAGAAGAACATACTATGTAAGTTTTGATATTTTAAACGTAGTTGCTATAATTTTTTTCTTCGTTTTTTATCTAATGCTTGTCGCCTTAAAAAATTATCTTTTATTTTTTTTAGCGAAATTGTCATTTCTTTTTATTATTTAGGCAATTTTACCACATGGACATTCAAGTGTGACCATTTTTTTCAAAATTTAGAATGCGTAACTTAGTACATAAGTTTGAACATTTTACCACAAAATTATTGAGTTACACATTACTTGAAACTCAAACTATATTATCACGGCTTATTTTTTCAATTTTCCTCAACATTTCAACTTGAAATCCTAAAAATCAATTATTACTTTTCTTTTCACTTTGTTTTCACTTTTATTTTCCTTTTTTTTTTTTTTTTTTTTTTTTTTTTTTTTAAAAA